>VYZP01037209.1:9988-174931 GCA_013400635.1 Hypocryptadius cinnamomeus | reverse complement strand
TCTCTTGGTGTCCAGGCCCTGCTGCTGGGGGTCTCATGCTTGCAAGGAAGTTTCAGAGTTTGTGGAGTTTGCAAGGAAGTGATTTTCTGAGGAACAGCCCCTGGAGAGATGTGGCTTCTGCTGTGCTGGGGGGTGATTTGGGTGACAGTTGTTTGTAGAGTACCAGACAAGTTTTCAATTTCTTCAGGTCCAGGTGTACGGAAGAAAATCAAGGGCTCCAAAGACGGGAAAAAAAAGGGGAAAGGGAAAAAGATGGCAGGCTTGAAATTTCGGTTTGGAGGAATCCCCAGCAAAAGGAAAAAGGGCTCTTCTGTAAGTTTGTGGGGCTTTGGGTCTGGGAGGGAAGTACTGGGACAAGCCCTTGTTGGGGATGGTACACCCACCCCATGTCAGGGGTGTCACAGCCTCACTTGTGCCCCTCTTTGGGGCCCTGATCAGCACACCCACTTGCACCCGTGTCCAGGCTCAGGTTTGTGAGACTCGTGTCTGGCCACAGCTTTTGCTAAAATCACATGACCCTGTTTACTTTCAGCAGTGCGGGTGATAATGCCATCATTTCAGATTTCATTTGCAAAGGAATTCTTCAGGGCTTGCACTGCAGCTGAACCGTGCATCACAGAGAATTCTGGGATGCTTTAATTGCATTAGCAGGGCCTGCCCACGGCAGCTGCAGTCCCGTGGCATTGCCTGGGATGCTGGAGCTGCCCAGCCACAGCACACTGGGCTCTTCTCAGTGCACCAGTATCAGGAGTGTTTCAAGAGCATTTTAAAGAATAATTTCCTTAGATAACTAGTGACTGGGAGTGGGGCTCTTCTAGGGGGTGGTCAAACCCCCTCAGCTCACTGTGTTGCAGTTCCAGCCCTAGCTTCCATAACACAGCCTGTTTGCAAAGCACATCCATGTGTTGAACGTTGAAGGGCAGGAGCCACTCATTGCTGCAGATTTTCAATCATGTATCACAAAAAATTCCTTTTGTGCTCCAGAGCCCCACATTCACCTTCCAGAGAGTCACAAAGAGCTCCTGCAGCTGGAGCCTGAGCACCTGGTTAGGAGCGTGCAGGCTGGGGATTTGCATGCTTGGGTCTCCCTTGTAAGAATTCAGATTTATTATTATGTTTTGACTCCATGGAATGCTGGGCCTGTTTTCACTCCTTTCATGCTGTGGGAATGCCAAGTGTGAATACCTGCATGCACATTCACACAGGAGAGATGGCAGGGCTGAAATGGGTGTCAGAAGAGAGAGAGGGAGCAAAGTTCTGCCAAGTACTGGAAAAAGGAGCCTTTGGATGCACAGGGTGGGAGTACAGGGTTGTTCTTATCCAGGAGATCACAGTCCCAGCAGTGGAATGACAGCTGGGATGCCAGCACTTGGACTGGGTGTGCTTTGCTTTTTCCCTCTGCAGAGTGAAGAGGAGGAACGGGAAGAATCCGACTTTGACAGCGCCAGCATCAACAGCTCCTCCATGCGCTCCGAGTGCTCAGCTGGCCTGGGGAAGAGAGGGAAGAAGAGGAAAAAGAAAAAGAGGAGTAGGCCATCCTTTGTACTCTGTTCCTACTCTGTTTGGATTTCCCTGTTCAGATGGTGCTTCCCTGGCCCGGGCAGCTCCGGGCTGTGTCTGGCACAGGCTCGGTGGCAGAGGATGTGCCTGTGCCTGTCTGTGTGAGTGGAGTGTGAGGTGCTCTCTTGGTGTCCAGGCCCTGCTGCTGGGGGGGCTTGTGCCTGCAAGGAAGTTTCAGAATTTGTGGAGTTTCCAGGGAAGTGATTTTCTGAGGAACAGCCATCCCCTGGAGAGATGTGGCTTGTGGCAAGCTCCCAGCAGAGCAGGGCAGGCTGTGGGTGAGGCCGTGTGAAGACGAGGGATGTTTTGTCTGTGTGAGGTGTGCAGGCAGGCAGAGGCAGGTGGCAGAGCTGTGGTAGCCATGCAGGGACAGGGAGGCATGTGAACCATGGAAAGGATCTGTCAGGATCTGCCAGTGGCTGTGTGACCACATTTGTGTGTGTGTCCCTTCATCCCTTCCCAGGTGGATGTTGTGCCATGGCACCTCTGTCCTTGTGCTGCTCTGGAGAGCAGCCCCCTGTGCTGAGCACGATGCCTTTCTGTCTTGTGTCCTTGTTTGGGATGAGATATTTCAGATCCAGGCACCTCCTTTGGCTTCTTAGCTTTTCTGATGGATTTTTGCTTCCAAGAAGTGGAAGGGCAGTTTCTGGGCTGGGGATCAGTTAGGGTGTGACACTGGCCAGCCTCCCCGTTGGTCGGTGAGGCTGGGCTGGCTGGCTAGCCCCATGTCTTGTGTGTGAAGGGCATTGCTTGTGGCCTTGTGAGGGCTCTGGTGCTGGAGGTAGGCAGCTCCTGCTGCGTGCTGGAGGAGTGGAAGGTTGGAGTTCCATGCCAGGAGTTTGTGGCAGAGCTGGGAATTGAGATGAGCCATTCTGGCACTTGCAGGGCCTCGTTCCTCTGCTCCTTTTCCCTTCTGTGCTGTGTTGAGAGTGCTCCTGCCTGTGTGCCAGGGAGCCCCGAGGAAGAGCAGAGTAGTCCCAGGAGAGGAGCGGTGTCCTTGGCCGTGTCACCCTTGCATGGTGCGTTTGCAGCTGGTGCTGGTGCCTGGGGAGGTTTCTCTGACCGGCCTCCCTTGCAACCTCTCCAGGTTCTGGCATTCTCCATTGAGAGCCTGAAGGAACCAAAGGATGATACAGTGTGGAGAGAGAAAGAGAGACAGAGGTGAGATGATGCTGTGTGCAAAGGTGAACTGTGGTGCTGAGGGACAGAGAGGTAGTGGGAATTAACAGGAGGGGTCTGAGGTGAAATGCTGTCCTTATTTCCTTAACTGTATGGTAGAGGAGCAAGTGTCCCATTCCCTCCGGGAGAGCTGGCTGCTGTGCCACACCTCTGACTGTCACCTGTCCCTTGCTTGCAGTTGAAGAGGGGGACGGGTACGAGACCGACCACCAGGACTACTGCGAGGTGTGCCAGCAGGGCGGGGAGATCATCCTGTGCGACACCTGCCCCCGCGCCTACCACCTGGTGTGCCTGGACCCCGAGCTGGAGAAGGCCCCCGAGGGCAAGTGGAGCTGCCCCCACTGTGTGAGTGGGGTCGGGACCCCTTGGGACTGGGTGGCCTGCTGGTGGAAACCCTCAGGTTACACTGGCTGTGCTTCCCCAGGAGAAGGAGGGCATCCAGTGGGAGCCGAAGGAGGAGGAGGAGGAGGAAGAGGATGGTGGCGAGGAGGAGGAGGATGACCACATGGAGTTCTGCCGGGTCTGTAAGGATGGAGGGGAGCTGCTGTGCTGCGACACCTGCCCGTCCTCCTACCACCTTCACTGCCTGAACCCTCCGCTGCCAGAGATCCCAAACGGTGAATGGCTCTGCCCACGCTGTACAGTGAGTGTTACTAGCATTCCCATTCCTTACTCTGTCCCTGCTCCCACACCTGCCTGGCCTGCCAGTGGCTCTCGTGGCTGCTGCTGCCCCTCACAGCCCTGCCCTCTGCTCCAAACCCCTTCCTGAGGAGTGTTGCTGCCAGGTGCACCTGCCTGAGGGTACAGGGTGGCTCTGAAAGGCTCTGCTGCCTCTTTGGTCTCCCTGTGGGAATTGCTGGCTGGGAGCTTCCTGGCCTGGTTTCTGATGAGATGTCAAGCCTTGTTCCATATGTGGCCTATGGAGAGGGGCCTTTTCTGCCTGGTAGCACGGCTTGTCCCCGTGGGGGATGCAGAAGTGTCACAGACACATCTCAGGCACCCTGTGCTGGCTGCTGTCTACTTAGCACTGAGGGCCCTCTTCTATCCCCAGTTCCCTGCTCTAGTTCCCCGTGGCCCCTGGCAGGGTCTCACCTTAAACTCTGTACTCTTGCCTGTTTGCCTCTGTATCCGCAGTGCCCTCCCCTGAAGGGCAAAGTGCAGCGCATCCTGCACTGGGCCTGGAAGGAGCCGCCGGCCGCGCCGCCCGCCGCCGACCCGCAGCTGGCTCTGCCCCCGCCCAAGGTGCTGGAGGGGATCCCCGAGCGCGAGTTCTTTGTCAAGTGGGCAGGCCTCTCCTACTGGCACTGCTCCTGGGTCAAGGAGCTGCAGGTGAGCCCGTGTGGCATTGGTGTAGAGCCCCTGCCCAGCCCTCTGCCCAGGGCCCCGGGCTGAGCGTGGCTCCCTCCTGCTGCAGCTGGAGCTCTACCACACCGTGATGTACCGCAACTACCAACGCAAGAACGACATGGATGAGCCACCAGCCTTTGACTACGGCTCTGGGGACGAGGACAACCAGAGGGAGAAGCGGAAGAACAAGGATCCCCAGTATGCCAAGATGGAGGAGCGGTTCTACCGCTATGGCATCAAACCCGAGTGGATGATGATCCACCGCATCCTGAACCACAGGTGAGGATCCTGAGGGAAATTGTGCCATCCTTCTGCAAGGCCGGAACCTTGGGCTGGTGGGATTTCAGCTTCTGGCCTGTGCTGAGGTCTCTGTTGCCTTGGAGGTTTGCTTCTGGGCTGAAGCTGAGGCTGGAAGGGGATCCATGCTGTCTTATTTTCATGTCTGCTATGTTGCACATTAAAAATAGAGTTATAGCCAATTTCCTAAAGGTGGATACACAGTGTTTCACTCTTCCCAGTCATGCTGTTTGGGTCCTGTTACAGCCTAACCATGCTGTAAATTCTGATGCTGGTGGTGCTGAGGGGAAGAGTTGGAGCATGTGGCCGACTCCCTTACAGAACCTTGGCATTGATATTTCTTTTCTGTAGAAGAAATTCCCTGTGAATGAGATGTGCTGTGCAGATGGGCTTTCTGCATCGAGTGGCTGGAGACATGGCTTTGTTGAATTTCTACATTTCAAGTGGCAGATTGAAATATCAAGCAGTAGCAGCAGCTCTGCTGGGAGGCTGCGTGGCAGGAAAGAACTAAAGCTGCCTGTCTGATTTTCATGTGAGCTTTACCTTGTCCACTAACAAGGCAGAAGGTTTCCCTGTAGGCACAGAGTCAGACTTAGAAGTGTGTTTATTCTGTTTTTATTGTAAGCAGAACTTCCTAGAGTGGTGAATGCTGCAGGTGAGAGGGGAAGCACTGGTATCCATCCAGGCCTGGTGAAACAGGGAAATGAGGTTGTTAGTAGAATGGAAGAGCAGTCTGTAAAGCTTAATGGTTTGACACACTCACAGATGAATAGGCATTTCTGCTGGAAGTGTTGATACTTTGTTTTTCTACCTCAGCTTGGATGTCCTGGTCTGTAGGTGAGGGCAGAGGATGAAGCATCCAGCTCTGCAGAAGCAGATCATGGCAAGCTGCTCCCAGGGGCTGGTGGCATTCCCTGATCAGCTTTCTGTGCCCTGTGTTACAGCTTTGATAAAAAGGGAGACATCCATTACCTGATCAAGTGGAAGGACCTGCCCTATGACCAGTGCACCTGGGAGATCGATGACATAGACATCCCCTACTATGAGAACCTCAAACTCCTCTACTGGAACCACAGGTATGAGCCCACAGCTGGGGAGCTGGGCAGAGCCAGGGCAGCCCCTGCAGGTGTTTGGGACAAGGGGGACACAGAGGTGCCCCCCTTTTGAACACATTGACACTGCTTGCAGTGATCTCTCTTCAAAGAGCAGTGGACCAGCATTGATGAATGCTGGCCCTCCTGATGTGCCATTTCAGGGCTGCTGGGAAATCCCACCTGCTCTTTTCCAGCCTGTGCTCCCCTTCCCCTGTGTCTGCACTGCCATGACATTCATGGTCTCCATGGCCATGCTGCCTGTTTTGGGGGAAAACCACAGTACTCTGAGTTTGCTGTTCTTCATTCTGGAGACTGTTGTGTGTACTGTTGGGAGGGGAAAAATCAGTGAGTGCCCATGCTAACAGGGCCAGAAGAGCTTCTGTGGGGAGAGGGGCAGTGGAGTGTGGGAGGTGTTTCTGTCCCTTGGGTTGGAGCTGAGAGAAGAGTGACCCCCTGCCATCCCTGATGTGTGCTGGCTGTCACAGGGAGCTGATGCTGGGGGAGGACACGCGCCCTCTGAAGAAGCTGAACAAGAAAGGGAAAAAGCTGAAAGAGGAGAAGCTGGAAAAGCCTCCAGAAACACCTCTTGTGGATGTGAGTGAGAGTGGTGGGGGCAGTATGGTGGCATGGGAACCTGGAGGGAGAGGGGGCTGTCTGTCCCCTTGTCCTGTCACGTTGTCCTCCTCTGGTTCCTTTGGGGACCCTGTTTCCATTGAAAATTCTGGAGTGGTGTTGCTGTGAGGAGCCTGGGGGCTGGGCTGTGCCAGGGACCGTGTCTTTGTCTCCTTTGAGCTGTTGGATTTTACAAACCTAAGGAGGGATGTGCTTGGCTGCAGGGGAAGAAGGGGCAGGTGGTTTTCACTGCTCTGTGCTGTGGCTCTCTTTTCAGCCTACAGTGAAGTTTGACAAGCAGCCGTGGTACATTGATGCCACGGGAGGCACGCTGCACCCTTACCAGCTGGAAGGGCTGAACTGGCTGAGATTCTCCTGGGCACAAGGGACAGATACAATCCTGGCTGATGAGATGGGGCTAGGGAAGACGGTGCAGACTATTGTGTTCTTGTATTCCCTGTACAAGGAGGTGAGTGGAGCAGTCCCTGAGGTGGCTGAGAGCTGCTGGGTATGGGGAGAACAGCCTGGGCTCTGTCTTCCTGAGCAGGGCCACTCGAAAGGGCCGTACCTGGTCAGTGCCCCCCTCTCCACCATCATCAACTGGGAGCGTGAGTTTGAGATGTGGGCACCTGACTTCTACGTTGTGACCTACACGGGGGACAAGGAGAGCCGGTCGGTCATCCGGGAAAATGAGTTTTCTTTTGAAGACAACGCCATCCGCAGCGGGAAGAAGGTCTTCCGGATGAAGGTGGGAGCTGAGTCTGTGCCTGCCTCTTCCCTTTAGCTGTCAGTAAGAGGGGGAGAGGAGAATTTGAACCTGGAGAAGGTCCCTGGTCCTTCCCACAGAGGGAAGCTGGCATTGTTTACAAACGCGGATTTGTGATGAGCTTTACAGATTTCTGCCAGAGCTTTCCTATTTCTGTAGTCTCCTGCTTGGTTCTCGTGTTGGGGTGTTCTGCTGGCACAACTCAGCTCTGTGCCAGGCAGTGCAGCCCTCCTCATCTTGGGTCACATGCAGCAGCAGCAAAGGTGGAGGCTGTCCTGTTCGCTGCTCTCATCCCAGCTTTCTCTCCCTCTGCTCCTCCAGAAGGAAGCCCAGATCAAGTTCCATGTCCTGCTCACGTCCTATGAGCTGATCACCATTGACCAGGCAGTTCTGGGCTCCATAGAGTGGGCCTGTCTGGTGGTGGATGAAGCACACAGGCTGAAGAACAACCAGTCCAAAGTAAGTGGCAGGCATTTGTGAGTGATTTTTTTCTCTATTTTAACATCCTGTGGCATTAAAAGCCCTTCAGCAGCAGGAGGAGCAGCAGCCTGGTTGCCTGACAGTCCTTGGACAGGATATCATGGAAGGGAATTCATCCTTCTCCTTCCTTTCCCCTTTACCTGAGGCTCAGTGCAGTCTCCAGCTCCTGGGATGTTCACTGTCCCTGGTGCAGGAGGAGACAAGTGGTGTGACCCAAGGACACACAGGATTGCTGCCTGTGCTCAGTGGAAATGGCTGGGAGCAGGACATGCTGGAATCCTGCTCTGCATGCCCAGCATGGGGGTCACTGCTCAGTCTCCATGTGCACCCTGCAGAGTCCACAGTGACACGTTGGTTCCTTGCTGTCCTTGTCACCCAAACTTATTTCTTTTCCAGTTCTTTAGAGTACTGAATAGCTACAAGATCGATTACAAGCTGCTCCTCACAGGGACTCCGCTCCAGAACAACTTGGAAGAGCTCTTCCACCTGCTCAATTTCCTGACTCCAGAGAGGTTTAAGTAAGTTGCATTTACCCAGGCCATCAGGGTGGCTCCTCAGGAGCATTATCTCCTCTTGTGCCTCGAGAGCTCTGCCCTGGTTTTTAAGTCCTGAAGCTGCAGATCCCTTTGCTTTCACGTGCCCCTGTTGCTTAGTGCCTTGGGGGTCTGGCTGCTTCCACAGCAACCTGGAGGGGTTCCTGGAGGAGTTTGCAGACATCTCCAAGGAGGACCAGATCAAAAAGCTCCATGACCTGCTGGGTCCCCACATGCTGCGGCGGCTCAAGGCCGATGTGTTCAAGAACATGCCGGCCAAGACGGAGCTGATCGTGCGCGTGGAGCTGAGCCAGATGCAGAAGTGAGTGACTCCAGTGCATTCCCCAGGGGTGTCTGGCTTCCCGCAGCATGGTGAGGTGTCAGTGGGGATTGAGGGGTCAGAGGCACCCTGCTGGCCTGGGGCCTGCTGCAGGAAGAGTGGGAGTACTTTGTGTCTCACCAAGAGGTACGTTCCATGTGGTTGAACTGGGCTCTGTGCACTCCTTGGGGTGTGGGAGGCTGGCAGTGTGGCTCTGGGGGCACAGAGAAAACACTGAGGCTGAATCCCTTTCTCCCATTCCTGGCACTAGGACATGGCCTGTGCTGCTGGTGTGCCTGGGTCAGCCTGGAGTGTTGCTGCTGCCCCAGCTCTGGTTCTGCTAGGCTGATCTGTTCAGCTTCAGTGGCATCTCTTGCAGCTCAGGGCACCTGCAGGAAGGGGTTGTCACTTCTTCCCCTCCTGGTGGGCAGGAGGGCTTGGCTGGCATCCAGCAGAGGGTGGTGGTGGAGGTTCTGTGCCCCTCAGTCCATCCCACTACCAGGGCTGAGATCCCCCAGAGCAACTGGAAACACCCAGCCCTGGGTGCTGAATTGCTTTTAAAACCCTCCAAATGTTCCTTTTGCATTTCCAGTGACACTAGGGGGGTTTAATTCAGTGCTCTCCTGTTTGTGCCAGTCCCACACCTGCCCCAGCTAACAGTGTCTGTCCCATCCTCCCTCCTGCAGGAAATACTACAAATTCATACTGACAAGAAACTTCGAAGCCCTGAATTCGAAAGGTGGTGGGAACCAGGTCTCACTGCTCAACATCATGATGGACCTGAAGAAGTGCTGCAATCACCCATACCTGTTCCCTGTGGCAGCTGTGGTATGTCCTCTGCCCTTGCACCCTTGGACATGTCTCAGAGTGTTGAGTGGCAGCTGTTTCCATGATCCTGCTTTGGTTGACACTGTGGGTTTCCGTGCGAGTGGTTTCATACAAGGAATCAGGTTTTTGTTTTGGAAATGCAAGTGAAGTCCTCCATGAGGTTAATGTGGGTTGTCCTTGTTGGCACTGACCATGCTGCCTTCACAGGAGGCCCCTGTGCTGCCCAATGGATCTTATGATGGGAATTCTTTGGTAAAATCTTCTGGGAAACTGATGCTGCTCCAAAAGATGCTGAAGAAGTTACGGGATGGAGGTCACAGAGTTCTGATCTTCTCGCAGGTGAGAGCAGGGAGGGATAATAATAAATGCATTTTAAAAGGAGTTTTTTTAAATTATGTATGGGAAATTAGTGCTGGGAACAGACAGAAATAGGTAGAATAGCTGGTGACAGCTTCTCCCCCAGGCAACCATGCCAGTAATGGTGCAAGGGCTGTGTCCCAGCTCGCTCCTGAGGGACTGCCTGTCGTGTTTAAGAGCTCTCTTAGCTCAGGATAGAAAAGAGACAACAATCACGAGGCTCCTCTTTGGGGAGGGACAGTCAGACACAATTCCTTCCTGCTGGCAGAGTTGCCTGTAGAAGATGAGATGTGAGTGTTGCTGCTCTGGCAGCTGCCTGTTGGCTGTGCTTGCTTTGCTGACCGTGCTGTGCTGCCACCACCGAGGCCTCTGGGCTGTGGGCAAGGACCATGCTGGGGCAGGGCAGCTCCCCAGGGGAGGCAGGGGTGTTTGGCCATGCAGACCCTCTCATGCCAGGGTCACCTTGCCCTGTAGATGACAAAGATGCTGGATTTGCTGGAGGATTTCCTGGAGTACGAAGGCTACAAGTACGAGCGCATTGACGGGGGCATCACCGGCGGCCTGCGCCAGGAGGCCATCGACAGGTTCAATGGTACTCACCTTCCTACCTTGCTGAGGGGGGCCATGGGGGGATGACAGTGTGTGGCTAGCAGCAGGTCATCTGCCAGTGCCCAGAGCTTGTGCCACACTCACAGGTCTGGCTTCCTGTGGCACGGTGGGGCTGCTTGTACAACGCCGTTAAGCCCTTGAGTTGGTTCTCACAAGGAACCCTGAGTGTGCCAGCATCTGTTCAGCTGGAGAGGCTCCTGCCCTTCCCTCCATGACCTCAGCAGATGACAGAGCTTCCCCTTTGCTCTGGAGCTGGGTTCTGCAGTACCTGGTTCGCAGGGAGCAATGTGTTTTCACTCCTTGACACCCCTGCCTCTTGCTTGTCAGCTGTGGGAGCCATTCTGTCCCTCTGAAATGGTGCTGCTCCTCTCTGTGAGCTGTGCTTCCTTCTGTCTCACCTGTTCCCACCTCTGGGTTTGTCGTTCTCAGCTCCTGGGGCTCAGCAGTTCTGCTTCCTGCTCTCCACCCGCGCCGGTGGTCTGGGCATAAACCTTGCTACGGCCGACACTGTCATTATTTATGATTCTGACTGGAATCCCCACAATGACATCCAGGTTTCTGACTTTCCCTTTTCCTTCCTGTGTAGTAAGTACCTCTCTGTCTGTGCCCTCTCTTTGCACACCCTCACTGGGATTTCAGTGTCTTCTCTTGAGAGCTGCTGATACTTTCTCCTGTGTTTGTGGGTGTTTCTGCTCAGCAGTCCCTTTCCCACACCCTCTCCTGGCCTCTCTGCAGTCTGGGATACACCTGACACATAAAACTGGCTCTCCCCTGTGACATTCTCACTTCTCCCTCATACTTGTCCTCAACTGGGTGCCTCTCATGC
Organism: Hypocryptadius cinnamomeus; assembly: GCA_013400635.1. Lineage (NCBI taxonomy): Eukaryota > Metazoa > Chordata > Aves > Passeriformes > Zosteropidae > Hypocryptadius > Hypocryptadius cinnamomeus. The sequence continues at coordinate 164,124 of VYZP01037209.1, read as the reverse complement.
AGCTTGGAGGATGAGAAGCACAGCCCTCTTGTCCATGTGGCACAGTGCCACCCTCGCCCTGTCCATGCTCTGCCTGCAGGCGTTCAGCAGAGCTCACCGCATCGGGCAGAACAAGAAGGTGATGATTTACCGCTTCGTGACCAGGGCCTCTGTGGAGGAGCGCATCACCCAGGTGGCCAAAAGGAAGATGATGCTCACCCACCTGGTGGTCCGCCCGGGGCTCGGCTCCAAGTCGGGCTCCATGACCAAACAAGAGCTGGATGACATCCTCAAGTTCGGGACAGAAGAACTCTTCAAGGATGATGTGGAGGGTGAGGTGGGAATGCTCTGTGTGGGGCAGGGCTGTCTCTGAGCTGCTGGGGCTCACTGTTGTCTCCCTGTGCCACAGGCATGGTGTCTCAGGGCCAGCGGATTGCAATGCCGGACGCTGTTACCCCTTTCTCGGACACACTGTCAGCAAAAGCGGGTGCAGCAACCCCTGGCATGAAAAAAAAGCATGGTAGCACCCCACCAGGTGTGTAGCCCCTCTTTGCTGTGGGGACTCATCCCCCTCCCTATCCCCTCACCTGAGCTTGCCTGGCTCTGGACTGTCCAGCACCCTGATCTGTGCTGCTGTTCCCCTCGCTCTGCTCTCCAGGTGACAATAAGGATGTAGATGACAGCAGTGTGATCCACTATGATGATGCTGCCATCTCTAAGCTTTTGGACCGAAACCAGGATGCGACTGACGACACGGAGCTGCAGAACATGAATGAGTATCTCAGCTCCTTTAAAGTGGCTCAGTATGTTGTGAGAGAAGAGGACGGTGTGGTAATGTGATCACTATCATGTCTTACAATCACCCCTTTGTACATCCCTCCGTGTTCCCTCTGCTCCCTCTCCTGTCCCTGCGAGTGCTTGGCATGGGGCAGGACCCTCCCTGCTCTCTCTCTGTGACTGCTCGAGCTCCTTGTCTCTGGCTCTGCAGGAGGAGGTGGAACGGGAGATCATCAAGCAAGAGGAGAATGTGGACCCTGACTACTGGGAGAAGCTGCTGCGGCACCATTATGAGCAGCAGCAGGAAGATCTGGCCAGGAACCTGGGGAAAGGGAAGAGAATCCGCAAGCAGGTCAACTACAATGACACCTCTCAGGAGGACCAAGGTATGGCCACAGGTGCTGGGTTCCTGACCGGGCTCACGGGACAGACAGAGCTATCACTTGGTGTCTCTCTGCAGTTGGTACATTGCTTGGATCTGTACTTCCCAGATTCCTAAACTTTCCAGTGTAGAAATTTTCAAATTTTTTTTTCTTTTTGTTTGTTGGTCTGTAAACTCCGGTTTTGCTGGAAGAATCTAGGAAAGACATGTCTGTGGGCAAAATGTTTAAAATTTGGTTTTTGCTCCATAACAGAATGCTAATTCTGTGAAACCTGAGAACATGATTTCCTGTTGCTGTGTCCCTCTCCTGCTGCCTGGCAGTGAATGCCTGTCATACCTGCAAGCAGGCTCTGACCTGTCTAGCACATCCCCCCCAGGCAGGGTCTTCTAACCTGGCCTCCCTTGTGTTCTGCAGAGTGGCAGGACGAGCTCTCTGACAACCAGTCAGAGTATTCCATTGGCTCTGAGGATGAGGATGAAGACTTTGAAGAGAGGCCAGAAGGCCAGAGTGAGTTGATGTGTTTGTTGATACTCTCTGGGATTTGGAAGCATCAGGAATGTCTGGGTTGGAGGGACTAGTGTGCCCAGGGCTTCTGTTAGGGGACTGTGTCCCTGCTTTCTGTCAGGTGAGGAGCTTTCCAGGGCAGGGCAGGCAGCCAGCTTCTTCTTTGGCCTCTGCAGTATTGTGGTCTGCTCCACCACAAGGACCAGGCATGGTCCCCCCTTGCTTGGGAAGGGCAGAGGGGTGTCCTGGCCTGGGGAGTGGTGGCTGGAAGGGACCCTGCAGTCTGGGCAGATGCTCTGGTGGGTTCTGCTCCCATCAGGAGGGAGGGCAGGAAGCCTGGGGCACATGAGGTGTCTTTCCTTGGTGCCTGGCCCATCCATCACTGAGGCTGCTTGGCTCTAGGTGGCAGAAGACAATCACGGAGACAGCTGAAGACTGACAGAGACAAACCTCTCCCTCCTTTGCTGGCAAGAGTTGGGGGGAACATTGAGGTGAGCCTCATCCAGAGCATGGCCAATGCTGTTGTGCCTGGGCTGCCTGAGGGCTGCATCCCTCTGTGCTGAGTCACTGGGACATCAGTCCTGGTCCAGCAATGCCTGTCACAGCTGTGAGGCTCCAGGAAGCCCCATGTTTCTGAGGCCACTCTGTGATCCCAGCAATGCCTTCGCTTCCTGCAGGTTCTGGGCTTCAACGCCCGGCAGCGCAAGGCATTCCTGAATGCCATCATGCGCTGGGGAATGCCACCCCAGGATGCCTTCAACTCCCACTGGCTGGTCCGGGATCTGCGAGGGAAGAGCGAGAAGGAGTTCAGGTACAGAGGTCCTGGCAGGCAGGCAAGGCTGGGACCCTGCACCCCTTCACTGAGGGCTCTTTTCGGGGAGGCAGTGTCTGTTTCATTGATACAGCATCTCTCGTTCCCTTCCTGGGTGTGAGACTTTCCTCATCCAGGGGATGTGTGCTGGCTTGAGCAGGGAGGCCACAGGCCAGGACTGAAGTCTGGCTTCCCTGCAGGGCATATGTGTCTCTGTTTATGAGACACTTGTGTGAGCCCGGGGCCGACGGTGCTGAAACCTTTGCGGATGGCGTTCCCCGGGAAGGGCTGTCTCGCCAGCACGTGCTGACTCGCATCGGGGTCATGTCACTAGTAAGGAAGAAGGTGGGTGAGTAAAATTATGAATGGGCCTTTTCAAGAATATTCTGGACACTTTTCCCAATGGGGTGGGTGAAGTAACCCTGCCACTTGGTCACTCTGTGGGTGAGCAGCCTGGACATGCCGACTCCGTGGCACTAGCTGGGAGTGTCCCTGCTCTATTTGACCTGACCATGTGTGTCTGTCCCAGGTCCAGGAGTTCGAGCATGTCAATGGGAAGTACAGCACCCCAGACCTGCTTCTTGAGGGCCCAGAGAGCAAGAGATCCAGCGAGGTTGTGTCTTCAGACCCCAACACGCCTGTCCCGGCCAGTCCAGCACACACACATGTGGGACCAGGGGCCCTTGCAGGTATCCAGGGGGTTGTGGCTGGGGTCTGGCTTGGGAGGGAGGTGGGCCAAGACACCAGGAGGTTTTGCAGGTGCTTTACCCATTGGGCCCTGCTCAACAGCTTCTGAGCTTTGTTTTTCCTACAGACAAAACAGAAGCACAACTGGGGTTCCATGAGGAAAAGGACCTGGTGGAACAGAAGCCCAGGAAGGTGTCTGACAGCCAGGTGAGGTGGATTTGTTCAGCATCTCCTCCAGGAAGTTTTCCCTGCTCTGCCTGGGAACTTGGGGTACTCCCTAGGGAAGGGAGGGCCAGGCTGATCTGGAATGGGTGCTTGGCCTTTAGGTACCTGCAAGTGCTGAGGTGGAGAGTGAAGAGCACCCAGAAAGCTGTGCCAGCAAGGAGAGGCCAAGGAAAGAGAAGCAAGAAGATTGTGAAAAGGCTGAGCCTTCTTCTGAGCCCCCGGTGAAAGGTGAGGCTGTGTATCTTCTCTGTGTCGCTATGGGAAACCTGAATGTCACAAACTCCTGCAGAAATTCCTGAAAAAAAGAAGTTGTAAATTGCATGAAATGGTCATTTTGGGCGGCATTTGTTCCTTCAGATGTCTCAAGGAAGAGGGAAAACTAAATACATTTATTTGATAAAATACAGAAGAATGTTCTCTTTGAAGCTCTTTGAGCATCTTGAAAGTACAAACAATATAGTTACTTTACCTTAAAAGGGAAAGTCTGTCTGGATAAGTAGGTTGTTCCCTACAGAGCATTTTCCATGTCAAGCATTTCTTGTAGGCCTGTTCCCTCCTGCAGACGAGGGGATTCAAGAGCAGGAGAAGCCTTTGGAGAAGGCGGAGTTGAGCAGCAGCCCAGGGAAGGGGGAGGATAGAGAAGTCAAACCAGGTGAGGCATGAGGCTTTGGAGAGGGAAGAGTGGGAAGAATTCCCAGAGTGAGGCCAGTTCCTGGAACAGTGACAGAGCGTGCCCACAGGGTGGTGGCAAAGATGCCATCAGCACCACTGGTGCTCAGGAGCCACGAGTGGGAACAAGACCCTGTTGGGGTGCCCTGTGTTACCAATGGGACCTGCTGGGAGGGCTTGGTGGCTTTTGCAGCAGTGACTGGCTGGTAATGGGGCAGGGGTGGGTCTAGTGGAGCACAATTAGACAGGCCAATTCCTTGTGTTTGCCAAGCAGAGGATGGCAAGGAGGAGGAGAAGGAACCAAGTGATGCCCAGCAAAATGGTGACAAAGAGGAAGAGGAGGAGGGAAAGAAGGATGACAGAAACATGAACTTCAGATTCATGTTCAACATTGCTGATGGTGGCTTCACAGGTAAGAGTGAGAGATGAGGTGTTGGCCTGTTCTGCAAAGCTGCTGCAGAAGCTCTGAACCTGTTCAAGGAATGTGACCCTTGTGATGGGCCATGGATGGGCTGGTGCTTTGCTGGCAGCAGCAGACCTGGGTCTGCACTGTTCCTGTGGTCCTGGGAGGTTCCATCACTCGCTCTGCCCACATGCTGTGCATTGACCTGCAGTCCAGCTGCCTGACCAAGCTGTCTCCCTTCTGCTTCTACTTCCACAGAGCTGCACACGCTGTGGCAGAATGAGGAGAGGGCTGCCATGTCCTCTGGCAAGATCTACGACATCTGGCACCGCCGACACGACTACTGGCTGTTGGCAGGAATTGTCACGTACCCTTTGACCTGGCAGAGCAGGAGGCAGCGAGGCGAGAGAGGCCTCTCTGGGGGTGTGGGAGCTGGGCTGGCACTGCAGTGATGAGTAGGGAGAGGGTTTAGGACCACGGTGTCGCTGTGGGGTGGTGGGCAGGCTGTTGGCTGGCTGGTTCTGCCCTTGACACTTCTCCCACACCAGTCATGGCTATGCCCGCTGGCAGGACATCCAGAATGACCCACGCTACGTGATCCTGAACGAGCCCTTCAAGTCAGAGATACACAAGGGGAACTACCTTGAGATGAAGAACAAGTTCCTTGCCCGACGTTTTAAGGCGAGTGGCAGGTCCAGGGTTGGTGGGAGGACCAGAGCAGCACCCTGAAGCCAGGGGGGAATTTGCCAGCATCTTCTGTGAGCAGAGTGGGGAGTGGACTTTGCAAGGAGCTCTGTGGTTTACTGGTTTATAGTGGGGGAGGGTCTGGTCCTGAATCCTTCCTCTCCCACACCTCCCAGTTGCTGGAGCAGGCCCTGGTGATCGAGGAGCAGCTGCGGAGGGCGGCGTACCTCAACATGACCCAAGACCCCAGTCACCCGGCCATGGCACTGAACGCGCGGCTGGCAGAAGTGGAGTGCCTTGCTGAGAGCCACCAGCACCTCTCCAAAGAGTCCCTGGCTGGGAACAAGCCTGCCAACGCTGTCCTGCACAAGGGTATGTGCCTGCAGGGCTGGAGGAGTCTGCTCTGAGGCTAGGAAGGGTTTCCCACCCTCACCTGGGGAGCCAAGCCAGGAGGTGTTCCCCATCTTGTGTTCTCTCAGCCAGGAGCTGCCTGCTCCTCTCAGCTTGCTGGGTGTGACAGGCATCCCCCCAAGTACCTCCTGCTTTACTTGCAGTGCTGAACCAGCTTGAGGAGCTGCTGAGTGACATGAAGGCTGATGTGACACGCTTGCCCTCCATGCTGTCCCGCATCCCGCCCGTGGCTGCCCGGCTGCAGATGTCAGAGCGGAGCATCCTCAGCCGCCTGGCCACCCGTGGAGGGGATCCAGCTGCCCAGGTCTGTGGGGATGGGCACAGAGCCCTCACTGTGAGGGTCATGGTCAAGTCAGGGCTGCATGCCCATGTCTTTTCTCCCTTCTTGCCTCTCCAGGGCACCTTTGGCTCTGCCCCAATCTTCAACAACAGCTTTGGGCCAAATTTCCGTGGTCCTGGGCCAGGTGGGATTGTCAACTACAGCCAGATGCCTCTGGGACCCTATGTGACTGGTAGGTTGGGGTTTTGCTCTTGGGCAGAGAAATTCAGAGGGTGGATTTGGGTGGTCCAGGAGTACTGCCAAAGGACAGTAGTGAGCAAGGTGTTTCCTCTGTCACTACAGATATTTAGCAGTTCCCATGATTTTCCCCTGCAGCTCCCACTCCTAGCTGAGGTAAGGCTGTGCTTCCCGCTCTCTGTGCTCTGTTTGCTGGGGAAGATGAAGGGGTGGGGGGCTAATTGGAGGCTCCATTTTGGGCTGCCCCCCCGGTGCCAGTATCTGACTGTGGCCTCTTCCTCAAGCAGCCGCAGCGGAGGTGGGAACAGATCCTTCCTGCAGCCCCTCCCAGGTGGGGTTGGCATGTGGGGAGGGTCCAAATTTGGTTTATGGACAGCCCTTCTCTCTTCTCACAGCAGCCCTGGGGGACAGTTCCCTGTCCCTGGCCACGAGCCGCTGTTGCCAGAGGTCGGCAGGGAAATTGTGCCAGCGTTGCCTGCGTGGAAGACAAGCTGCTGCCGGCACTGCCGCGCTGTCCCGCTCCCGCTTCAAGTGTGCTTTGCCTGCTGCGGCCCCCGTGGGAGCGGCGGGGCTGGGGGTTTGTGTCCGTGTACATTTTTTGCACTTTCTTATTGAAGACTTGAAGAGTTTGTCTGGGCAAGGTGGGCTGAGGGGAGGGCGGGAGGGCTGGAGTTGCGGTGTTTGTCTGGTTGTGTTGGCAGGTGTAGGGGTGAGTGGAGGCCAGTGGTGCCATGTCCCAGCCGGCTGAGCTCCCCAGCTTCCCCCTAAGGGCCGTCTCTTCGTCCTGGTGGTGTTTGAGCAAGCCCACGCCTTTGCTGCCCTGCTGGAATCCCTGGCACTGCTGTGGTGTGGCTGGGGGTCCACATGTGCCAGGCTTGGGGCAGGCAGATGGAGGGGATGTGGGTGGGACAGAGGGGACAGCTGGAACTGGGATGGGGATGCCTCGAGCGTGGTGACACCGGCAGCCGTAAGCAACGCCCCTGCATCCGCTTCGTGCTCTGTGTGTCCCGGTTTCTGTTCTGTGTTTTAATAAATCCTTTGGGAAGGACGCAGTGGAGTCTGGCAGGGGAAGGGATGGTGGGGGGGCCTGACCATTGTCTTGGTACCCCTGTTGTCCTGCACTTGGTACCCCTGTTGTCCACACATACACAGGTGTCCACAGAAACAGACACACACATCTACACACTCACACGTGCACATGGAGACACAGGGACATGCACACATGGACACAGACAGACATGAGAATGTCGTGTGTATCTACACAGATATTGTAAACTCTGCGTGGTGCACATATATGTACATATGTCTACATCACCCCCACACATGTACCTTTTCATATACAGCATGTGTAGATCTATGTACACATGTGTAGATATACACAGAACTGTAAGTTTTAGATCTACATGTGTGCATATATATCTTTATGTGAGCACACAGCTGTAAATACTGATTTATTAAGGTACTGCTATGTAAGTGTGTACCTGCACATACACACCTGTATATTATACAGGTCTATGTAATGTATTTGTGGTTTTAATAGATGTGCATTTGTGTACATATATACTTCTGAGTGTGTGTGTAGACACATGTATGGGTAGATAATGGATATATGTACATAGGGTAGATCTATATGTAGTATGGATGTATAGATCTATATTTACAGAGGTGTTACATCTATGTGTATGTAAGAATACACATAAATGTGTGTTTTTAATTTGAATATATGTGCATGCATGCACATTCATGTGTAGAAGCATCTATATATCTACACATGTCTATATCTCCATATCTCTGTATGGCTATATAGGTGTATTGATCTTCGTGTATGTGTTCACAGACACACATGTATTTGTAATTTGATGTATATTTATACATAAGTGTAGATACAGGTAAAGGTGTATAGCTGTCCTAGACAGAGATAGTATATGTGTTTGTTATTTCTCACATATATATGAATGTGTATGTTTCTGTTTGCACACAAACATCGATGTAGCTCTGTAGGCAGATGTACACATATAGGTAAAGCTGTAGAGGTTTAGCTGCAGGTAAATCCATGTACCTAAAACTGTAGGGGTGTGGATGTGGGAGGTGTGCACACTGACTCTTAACCATCTACAGAGGGGAGCTCTGGTGTCATGAGTGGGTCAGAAGAGACCTCGTCCACCCCGTGTTTGTACACATGCACATTTATAGTGGGGCTGCAGGTGCAGCCACGGCCACACAGCAGATAAACACACACACATTGTGCACAGAGCTCACACACAGTGTGGAGTTCTCACAGTGTGCAGAGCTCACACACTCCAGAGCTCACACAGTGTGCAGAGCTCTCAGTGTGCAGAGCTCACACACAGAGTGCACAGAGCTCACACTACAGAGTTCACACACTGCAGAGCTCTCACAGTGAGCAGAGCTCACACAGCTCACAAAGCTGAGGGTTTGCACATACATTTACAGTTTTTATATTTGTGTGCACAGATAGAGGAAACTGCATATAAATGTATGTGGATATGGATACATGTATATAGATATAGGCAAAATGTTTGTTCTGCATGGAGTACACAGAGCTAAAAAGAGATAGATACATGTAGCTATATTGTTCTCCTTATATGTATCATGTCCTTTATGTACCATCTATGTCTCTGTATCTATCATACATGTATCCATATATATAGCTATAGCTAGACGTGCAGCTATATATATGTAGCTTTAGCTGTATCTAAATTACAGATATCTGTGTCCATGTGTATATATGGCATATGTTTATAGATGTATAGACATGAGTATATAGTTAAAAAGCTGGGTATAGATATAGAGACATCTACACATATATCTGTATATACACATCTATCTGCATAAACACACATTTAAGTACATACCAGTAATTTTCATGTGTGCATATATCCATACAAACATGGATGCTGCTGTAGCAATATATTTACATGGATATGTACACATCTATATATTACATATATGGATCAATACACAAAACCATGTATGTCTGTATATACACAAGCACACACGTGTCTACGTGTATATACATTATACATGTATTTTTCAGAGGTGTGTGTACACATCTACATACAGGTATCNCGCCGGCCATCCCTGCGCCGCGGAGCCAGGCCGGGCAACCGCGGCGCCGTGTCCGGGGCAGCGCGGGTGGAGCGCTGGCTCTCGGCGCTCGCGGTGCAAACCACACTCTCCACTTTGCTCNCTATATGTAAATAGGTATTGATCTCTCAGAGACTGATGTCAGGGATAGAGGTGGAGGTAGAGCTACATCTGTATCTACATTTGGCTGTGTGTGACTGTGCGTGTGTGTCTGTAGACACCCCTGTAACAGGTGTACGTGGGTGCATGTGTAGAGGCTTTCAGTAGCTTTGTGCAGATACAAATGAAGGTGCTTGTGGGCTGTGTTCACCTCCACAGCTGCTGTCTGCAAATCCACACATCCCCGCATGTCTGTCTGTATGTCCCTGGTCTCCGCGTGTGTCCATGCACACAGACACTTGCACACTTGCCCACACACACTCCCCGAGCCTGGCCCCTCCCCGCAGCAGAGCCCTTTCCCGTGCTCGGCCAGAGCACCCCAGGCTCTTCCCGCAGCAAACTCCCTCCCTGTCACCATCCCACCCACCCCCTTCCCCGGGAGCAGGTGCTCTCCGGGAACCGCAGCCCCGCGGTGCCGGTGCCGTGGGAGAGGGCAGAGGCGAGGGCCGGGCGCAGGCTGGGGAACAGCTTCGTNAACAAAGCGTAAGCAAGCGAACGGGCGGCGAGGGCTGCGCGGCGGGGGGCGCGCTCGGGCGCGCTTAGGATCTGTAGTCCTTCTTGCTGTATGGTTTGTTGCCCAGGATGCTATCGATCTCGTGGACGATGGAAGACGACAGCTTTGGAAGGACCTGCGGGGGATGGGGGCAATGCTGGGAGTTGGGATTTTGACCCTGGTGTGTGCTTGAGGATGCTCACCGCCTCCACCCCACCACGTTCGTGCCACAAGCCCCAGCTTGCTGGCAGGGTGACCCAGTTAGGGAGAGCCTGAGTCAGGCCCAGCCCTGCCCCCTCAGCCCAGCAAAGCCTCGTCTTTGCTTCTCGCCTTCATGACAAGCAAAACCTGTCATGGAGCCGGGTTTGTGACCCTCTTTTCCCACACAGTGCAGCACTGCAATGAGTGCTGTGGGCAAATGTTGCTCCTGCTGGGAGCACTGACCTGTATTGCTCCAATATTCTCCATCAGCTGGTCGGCATTGGAGGCCCCCAGTAAGACGGAGCTGACACCCTCATTGCGCAGGCACCAGGCTGGGATAGGAGGGAGAGCAGAGCTTGAGTATGGCCCAGATATCCCTGTGTCACCCCCTGCTGTCCCCCACTGTCCCCCATGCTCTTACCGATGGCAAGCTGGGGCAGGGTGCAGCCCAGGCGCTCAGCGATGGCCTGCAGCTCCTTCAGCTTTGCCTGCTGCCGCCGGCCCTCTTCACTCAGGATTTTGTCCTTCAGCCACTGGTATCCCTGGGGAGTGGGAAGGGGTGTTGTGGTGGGATCAGGGTGCACCAGCACCTTGCACAGGCAGGGCATCCCCTAACTCCCTGGGTTGTGGCTCCTGGAGTTCCTGTTCCCATAGGGACTTTGCAAGGCCCCTGGCCCTGCTCCCCCACTCTGTCCATCCCCGTGTGCCCTCCCAGCCCTGGTGCAGCTCACCTTCAGCGAGGCACGGGAGTAGGGGGGGATGCCCCCATCATACTTCCCCGAGACAATGCCACAGGCCAGTGGGGACCAGGTCATGGCTCCAACACCTGGGGACAGAGCAGAACAGGGGGTGACACCGCTGCTCCCAGCTCCCCCAGGGGCCGTGGCACCTGGCCTCAGCAGCACTGGGCTTAGGGAGCACTGTGCTTTGGGGGGCTGGGGAGGAATCCCCACTGTCATACCTATCTTGTGGAAGAGCTCAGGGAGCTGCACCTCCACCTTTTCCCGCTGGAACATGTGGTACTCGGCCTGCTCGCAGATCGGCGGAATCAGGTTGAACTGCCGGGCCACCGAGTACGCCTCCTGCAGAAGAGCCAGGACCCTCAGCGCCCTGCCGCTCCCCCCGAGCCCCCTGCCCAACCCCCCAGCCAAGTCCTGAGCAGCCACCCCGAAAAATAATTAAGGCTTAAGTGCATCTGCACACGCTTGGCTCCCAACAGCTGCTGTCTAATTAAATCAACGTCAGCAGCATTGCTGGGACTGCTCTGCTGCAGCCGCCCCGTCCCCTGGGCCCCTACCATGATCTCCATGGAGCTCCAGCGCGAGGTCCCCCAGTACATGGCCATCCCCTGGTTGATGACATGGGTCATGGCTCGCACTGTCTCTGCCGGGAGGGAAGGAGAGAGTGGCAGGTGGGGTTTAGCAGGGGCTGCACTGGCAGAAGGGGGCTCGCACGGTGCTGATGGCTGGCGAGCATCCCACTGCCCAGTGCTGCGGTGGGAGCTGGGTGTTGTCCAGGGAATGCTTTCAGAAGAGCAGGATGGGGAGAGAGGGAGCAGCCACTCAGGATGTGCCAGGGACCACAGCCGACCTGACATGCTCACACGGTGCCAGGCTCTCCCTGCATGGACAGCAGCCTGAGGCTTCTGCCAGTGCCCCCCATGCCCTGTGGGGTTGCCAGCACTGGCAGTGCTGCAGGGGGAGGGACTGATGCATTGCCCACACACAGAGACCCACAGAGGGAAGCCTGAACCCTGTGTGAGCCACTCAGGCGTCTTGCGGGGAGCCAGCCCTGAGCCATGCGGGCTGGGGCCAAGCCAAGGCGTGCTCCTGCAGCCAAAGGCGAGCAGCGGGGAGGGCAAGGGGCACGAGGCTCGCCCGGCTGGCACCGAGGCACACACCCCAGGATGCTCATAGCTGCCCCAGTGGGGAGGGACCCTGCTGCAGACCCTGGCATGTGCCAAAGGCAACCCATGGCAGGACCCTGGGGGGTGGGAGCCTCTCTGCTTTTTGTCCTTTAAACTGCAGTACAGTCTGAAGGGCGAGGGGGGTATCTGTGTTGTGCTGCTGCTGCCTCTGCATCTCATGGCGGGGTTTGCTTGAGAGGGGGGAACAAGGATGGGGGATCACAGAGGAGTGGGGGCTCTGCCCCGGGAAACACCGCTGGGACAGGCAGCGGCTGGCGGGCAGAGTGCGGGCAGGGAGTACCTTCTACGATGAAAGTCCTGGACTTGGAGGAACTAAATGGGTCCCCTGGTGATAAAAGAGAGATTTAGAGAAAGTGGAGTCACCGCTGCTGGGACGGGGGCAGTGACCTGCCACCACACTGCCAACCCGCCCCGCCGCAGCCCAAGAGGGTCCTGGAGCTGGGCAGGAGGTGGCAGAAGTGTGACTGTGGCATGGGCCAACTGTGGTGGCGGAGGAGCAGATTCTGCTTGGGAGGGAAAATGCCCTTGAAACACAAGCCTGGCGCAAACCAACCGCGACGGCGATGAAAGGCAGCGGGGAGGAGCGTGGCACCGTGGCGCGCACCCACCTTCCATCGGCGTGTTGGGGTCGGGCCGGTTGGCAAACACCACGTCCACGTACTCTAGCTGCAGCCGCTCCAGAGATGCCTTCAGACCTGCAGCATGGATGGGCTGTCAGGTGTGCTGAGCCCCATGCTGACAGCACTGAGGCAGACGGTGAGGCACAGCCTGGCACCGGGGCCAGCAGCGCCTGGCGAGCGCCCTCATCCCTATCCCTACCTTCTATGATGTGTTTTCGGGACAGGCCCCTCTCCGTCTCGGCCCTGGAAAAGGAAAGGTGGGTGAGAGCCTGGGGTGAGAGCCTGACTTGTGCCAGCTGCTCTGCTGGGGGACAGTTGTTACCTACTTTCCTCCCCAGAAGATTTTGGTGGTGATGACCAGGCTGGACCGTCTGCGGGGAGAAAGAGAGAATCACTGCAAAGCCCTGTGCACCCTGCCCTGGATGGCACACTCCTGCCCAAGGCTGCTCTACCAGCTTTCCCCACCCAGCCCATCGGGACTACAGTGATGGTTTTGCCAAATAGGGATGGTGTCTAGCTTACCTCCACCCTTTCTTCTTGATGATATTTCCCAGCACCACCTCGGCCCTGCAAGGGAAGGGGACATCAGCCATTGGCACCTGGCAGGTGCAGCCATGGGAAGTGGTGACAGGCAGCAGGGATGGCCCCAGATCCCAGGAGAATAAGAGGCAAATGCAGTGGCTGTGAGGACACTGTTTGCCCCTTGGCTGCAGCACCCAGAGCCGAGCTGCCCCCAGTGCATGAGCTCGCTAATTTTAAGTGAAAGCATGGGCACATGCCAATGCCCTGGGCTGGTGTGCCCTGGGTACAGCTGTGCTGGGAGGGTGCATCAGCTGCACCTGCATGATACAGGCCACCATGGGAAGCGTGGGACTGCCAGAACCATGACTCCCCCCGTGAGCAAGCACTCAGAGTCCCGTCCTGGAAGCTGCTTTGCAGCTGGCAAACCTGGGATATTCCCATTGCCACTGTGATTTGGTGGAAGTCGGGGTGTAGGGTGAGACCCCTGTGGCACTGCCAAAGCAGGGTACCTACTTGCCAGCAGCGTAGACTTCTGCCGTGTCGAAGAGATTAATGCCGTTGTCATAAGCTAAAGTCATCAGCTGCTCTGCCATCTGCGAGGAGAGAGCGGGGTCGGTGAAGGGGGTGGCCGAGAGCCGGCGCACGGGCGCGTGCGCAGAGCGCTGGTGAGCTCCGGCATGCTGCATGCGCCCAGGCCACAGCCACGGCTGTGCTGGCCCCATCCCCTCCCCACTCACCAGGGGAGAGACGGGGTGAAGGGGTGCAGCCTTACCTCGTCTGTGATCTGCCCTCCGAAAGTCACCCATGTTCCTGCAGGGGAGAGAGAGGTGTGCGCTTGGTGAATGTGGTGAGCAACGAGCGCTGCCACGTCAAGCCCCCGGCCACCCACCCTGGCTCCCTCAGCGCAGCCCTGGCACGTGGTGGCCACAGCTGGCCCTGCCGCGTGCACTGTGGTGCTCCCAGCACGGCCCAGTCGCTTCCTATCGTGTCAGAAAAAGAGAAAATAATTTGACAATTTCTGGGCCGTGACTCAAAACAGCCGCAGGGCTGAGGAAAACCCTTTCCTTCCCTTTGCAAACATCACCGGGGCAAGGGAGCGCTGCCCTGGCCAGGGAGTGCCGGCAGCTGCTGTGGAACTGAGGGGATGCCGAGGGGCTGTGGCAAACCCTGGCACTTACCCAGACCCAGGCAGGACACACGCAGCCCAGACTTCCCGAGGTTCCTGGAAGACAGAGACCATTAGGAAAGGTGCCAGAAAGCCCCAAAACGTTGTCTCATGCATCCTGCACGCCACCAAACACACGGGGCGTGAGGACTGGGAGGTGTGGTGGTGGCCCCTGGATCCCATCCCCACCTGGGATGGTTCCACAATCAGGGGAATGAGTCCCTTCTCAACTGATTAACGAGCCATCCCAAGCTGGGCATCCCACAGCTTGGTAGTGGCACTGCCTGCACCTGCGCAGTGATGCTGTGCCTGGCAGGGCTATTGGGAGAGCAGTGACCTCGTTAAAGTAGTTCCCTGTGATGAGGCTGGGGTGTCCAGCTGCCCTGAGAGTGCCGCTGGCACTGGGGAATGAGAGTGGAGAAAGAGGAGCCGGCATGCTGGTGGTCAGGACTGAAGCATCCCATACATGGCATGAGTTGTGCTTGTTCTCTGCATCACACAGGGAAGCACAGGGCTTGCACCAGGCGAGGGTGCTCAGGAGTGGAGCACCATCCTGGAGAAATGGAGCACCCCAGAAAATTTGACCGGCACAAGGAACTAGAGAACAGCTTTCGGGAAGGGGGCCAGGCTGGCAGACGCCTTCGCTGTGGTGATGGAGAGCCAGTTACTTGTTAAAAATGACAAAGGCTCAAGAAATGAGCGTTAAAATAAATAAAGTGTAGGTGAGCCGCGGCAGCTCGCCCGCGCGGGTGTCGCATAGCAACCGGAGGCACCGCCACCGCCGGCACCGCCGACACGGGCACCGGCAGCCGGGCAGGGAGTGGCTGTGGCCCAGCCACGGGCAACCGTGGGCTGCACTGAGTCAGGGCAGCATCCCTCTGCACTGCCATGCTATTGCTCAGCATCTGGAGGCACCGGCGCTCCCCCTGTCCCACGGTGTTTTTAGAGCATTTTGTGGTGGGGAGAGGTCATGGCCAGCGGTGGCTCAAGTCCCGATGATGAGGGTTGCCATGAAGAGAGGAGAGCACCTGCCTCATCCTGGACATTCCAAGAGCATTGCTGGGGTTCCCCTGGGCAGGTGACTATCGCTGCTCTTGTCTTCCCAGCCCAAAAGTGTGTTGACAGGCTGCCCAATAGACATACTGGCAGACCTCGGGAAGGCCAAGCATTCCCCTACACTGCTATGGCCCTTGTCCCATCCACTTGCTTGGAGCATCCCCCTGTGCCACTGTCACTCCAGCAGCCACCAGTGGGGACTCCCGAGCTGATCACCCACTGCCTGGGAGAGGGTGTTGCTGGTATACTCCTCCTCTGGATGAGGACATGACTGTAGGGCAGGAGCACTTGAGCCCTGAGGATGCCACTGTGCATTGCCCCAGTACTGCTGTTACCACCACAAAGGTTTGATTGAGAGCTGGACAGAACTGGACCAGCCCCCTCCCCAGTGCCCAGGTCAGGGGACTCAGCTGATTTGGACGACACTGGTGGGTGACAGCCAGGCTCACCCCAGCGCTCTGCTGGCCTTACACACTTTGTTGCCTAATGCTGGCACATCTGGGCTGCAGTGGAGGCACGCAGCCGCTGGCAGCTGGACCATGGCGTGCAGGCTTATCTGGGGGGGGCCCTACCCTGTCCGAGGGTCCATGCTCATCTGGGGAGAGCCCCAGCCCCACGCCCAAGTGCGCGCTCAGCCTCAATGGGAGAAGCCCTCAATGCTCTGCCCCAGAGCCAGGACACGGGGTGTGTGAGCCCTGTGGGTGCCGGCCGGGGGGGCCCCACATGCACACACCACCCCATTTCCAGAACCACCATGAGCAGGGAGAGCGGCTTATGGCTCTGCACTCACTTTGCAGGGCACTGAGCCTCCGGCAGCACCGAAAGGATGCCATGGCAGCCCGGATTAACGCTACTGTGACTCCCAGACCCCCCCGGCTCGGCAGCCAGCCCGGCTTGGCAGACACTGAGGATGCTACTAATCCTACTCTGAATTTTAGGGTCCCTTCTCTCCCCCATCCTGAAGATTTTACGCGCGGCTGGATCAAAGCTGCCCTGAGGGGACAGGAGCAAACAGCGAGGAAGCGCACGGAGGCGCACGGTCAGCACTTTTAGCGACGAGAAACCGACAGAGCCGGACGCGAACAGGAGATAAGGGGAGTGCGGCGCCCCTGGCCCCCAGTTTCCCCTCGCCGCCCCGATCGCAATGAGGAACAGGGAAAGCCCCAGGAGCGCCCGTTTCCTACCGGTATTTCATCCCCGGCTGCTTGACGCTGGAGTCGCTGGAGGAAGGGGCGTTCTGCACCGAGAGCTGCCCCAGGCTGCGGGCCACCATGGCCACCGCGCGGAACTTGCCGCGGGTGCCGAGGCTGGGGCTGCCGGCATTCTGTCGGTTCAGCCGGTCTTCCGCGCTCCGGCTCTTGATGCTGTGCTCGGAGCACACAAAGGAGACCTGCATGCTGCTCCGGCGGGCAGCAGCGCCAGCTGCCTAAATTTAGCCGGCGCCCCGGGCGAGGCGGGGAGCTCCTCCCGCGCGCCGCCAACGTGACGGCGGGGGGCTGCGAGGCGGCGGGCGAGGAGCGCTCCCGTCAGCCCTCCTGCCCTCAATATTTGATGAGCTCAGGAAGCGAGCGAGCGGCACGCTCGGGCAGGTGGGGGCAGGAGAGGCAGAGCCGCTGCCGGTACCCTCCGGAGTGGCCGTGGCGGGGCAGGACTCCCCTGCGCCCCGCTGGGCATCCCCCCGCGGGTACGGCTGCTGGCCCAGCCCCGCTCTGGGGCACAGCGAGGGCTGAGGCTGCGGAGTGAAGAGGCAGATTCCCCTGCACGGGTCCGAAACTAAACCCTCTGGCAGCAACGCGTGTGCATCGCCAAGCCCACGGCTGGGCGGCAGCGCAGGTGGCGACGATGCTGATGGCTCTCCCGCGGCAGAGCCCACCTGCTTGCCGAAGTTGCCGCCCTCGGGGCCACAGCTCCAGCAGCACATTCCCCCTATTTTTCCCAGTGCAAGCGAAGTCAAGTGAGAGGAATTCCAGCCTAGCACCTCCTGCCGAAGCAAGGACACAAGTCAGCCCACTACAGCACCGTCCTGCAGCCGGGGACACGTGCCGGCTGCCAGCACCTGCCGTGCCCCTCAGGATGGAGCAAAATGCAGCGATGGGGCTTGCAGGAAATTATGCACATTTGCCCCAAACCTAATGAAAAATCTTGTAATCTCCTCCGCTTCCCTCTCTCACAAAGCTCCTTAGCTGGTAATCCTGCCAGCACCAGTGCCAGCGCCGGCTCCAGTGCGGGGGGGACCTGGCAGCAGTTATCAGCCCTCAGAGGATGAGAAACCTCACAAATTTTGGTGGCAGCAGGGACATGCCCAAAGAAGGAGCACCTTTGGGGTGTCTGTGCCAGCTGCTGCCATCAATAAATAATGTCCCCATGAATATTAGATGGGCTCTTGCCACTGTGTAAATGTTACCGCGGTCATTGTGAGCAGAGGGGAACCTGACCCGCGGTGTGGCACGGCACGGCACAGTGCAGCACAGCAGGAGCTGGCAGAGCTGCCAGCTCCCGGGGGCTTCACTGCAGTGGGGGACAAGGGACATCCCTGTATTGTCACTGGAGAACAGCCACTGTCCTCAGCCCTGGTGCCCCCCAAAGCCTGACCTGGGTTACTGGGCGTCCTTGGCCCTGCACCCCATTGCCCCACCCGCAATGCCAGGGGAGAGGTGCGCTGGGCAGGGCAGCCCCATCCCTCTCAGGGGCTGTGACCACCTCTCCAGCTGCCTGGAGTGTCCTCCTGACAAGGACATTGGCTGAAATCCTGATACACCTTGCACCAGGACCCACATGCAAAATTAATGATGCACCCGCTCTGTGATGCACACCCATCACTAAGGAGGAGATGCAAACCCATCAGGCAGAAATGTATGCTCGTCAGATGGAGATTTACACCCCTCAGGTGGAGAAGAACCCCTGTCAGGCGAAGATGTACCCCTCCAGTCAGGCAGAGATCTACCTGCATCAGACGGAGATTTACACCTCTGAGGCAGAAACAGCTCTGCAGCGGCTGTTTGCTCCAGGTTCCTAATCTTTAAAGCTTTTTAAAGCTAAAGGGTGTTTGCATCTGCAAATGCCCAAACAGCAAACAGGAATGTCAAGTGAGAAGCTCAAAGATCATCACGTAGGAAAGTGCTAACGGCGCTGATCGGCTGCCGCCTCTCCGGCGCTTGCCGTGCAAAGGGCATCGGCTCCTCCCAGGGGAGCCGAGGTGAGCTTAGGTGAGAGCCGTTCTCCTGACGAGGTGTCAAACCAGCACCAAGCAGCGTCCCCTGTGTCATCCCCTCACCTCGGCCCTCGCCGCCCTCGCGGCGCTGCCTTACCTGTACTTCATGCCAGTGGCGCGGGCGGTACTGTCGGCCAGGGAGAGCCCGTGCATCCGCAGGAACTCCTCCAGAGTCTTCGCCCGCGCCGCCGCCCGCACATCCCGCAGCCGCCGCAGCTCCAGCCCGTCGGCCGCCCGGGGGGCTGGGGGCAGCCCCCACTCGGGGCTGGGCCGGCTGGCCACGCTGCGCAGGCTCTCACTGTAGGTCATGGAGAGCATCCTGCCACCCGAGCGTGGGCTCTGCTGGCCAGCCACGCAGCCAAACACTCTGTGGTGCTACGGAGAGAGCTGGGAAAGCACAACATGGGCTCCCTCGCCACTCAGGGCACAGCCCTGCCCGCACTGCCATGCCAGAGCCGTGGCACCCACCCTTGTCAGGACATGTGGGGACCCTAGCAAAGCCAGTCTCTTCAGCGGAGCAAAGCCTTGGTGTGGGAGCTGAAGCACAACAGAAGCAGCAGGACAGGGATGCAGCACACTCCGTATCTGAGGCTGCAGTGGTGCCAGCCACAGCTGCCCCAAGCCATGATGCAGCAGTGTGGCCTGTGCCCAGCTGTGCTGGCTCCCAGCTTGTGCTGGGCTGCACTGGTTTGCATCCCTGTGAGGGATGCAGTGGGTCCCAGTAGCTGGCCGAGGCACGGTGAGCAGCGGCACAAGTACTGCTGGTGAGAATCCGGCACTGTGTGCCAGTGGGCAAGGAAAATCGGGATAGGAAAGGGGTCCCCGTGGGCCTCCCTGGAAAGGGTGGACATCACCAGAGGGTCTGTGGGCACTGGGTGCTCACTGTGCCTGCGTCACGCTGCCGCAATGTGCGCCACCAGCCAACACCTTCCCCACCACCGCGGCAGCGACCTCCCAGCCGGTGCGGCTGCCGAAAATAGCCTGCCGCAGGGTGGGCTCCTCACACACCCAAGTCCTGGCTGTCTCTGTGCCTGGGACCTCACTGGTGGTGGCACCCGCTCGATTTCTCTACCTCTCTCCACACCCTTCCTTGCTTCAGTGTCTGCAGGGAGCAGGGACTGGGGCCAAAACTGTGGTGTTGGTGCCAGAGTGGCCACTGGGGATGCACTGTGACACATCTACACCGGCATCAGGCTCCAGCCAGGCTCCCACTGGTGGTTTTCTCTTTCCCCGTGAAGCTCAAATTGACAGCTGCAGGAGCCAAAAGTGAAGGGCTGTCTGCCATTGAGATGTGACCTCCAGAGGAAAGGAGAAGGAAGCCCAGAGGATATGGAGTAGCAGCTGGCCAGGTATGACCAAAACCCTGGGGGTCTTCTCTGACATCCGGTGCTGCCAGAGACCACTCTGTGCTCCTCCTGCTCTGTAGCAAGGCCTTGGGAAAGCTGGGAGGCATGGAAAGGAAACCTTTCCCTCTGTTGTGGCAAAGCCAAACTGAATCCTGGTCATAAGCCTCTTCCAGCCACACCTCAAAGCTGGAGGCTGGACCCAGCACCTCTAGCACCAGCCCTTCTCCGTGGCTGTTAGCTTTAATTAGGGCAATGCCACTGGCTCCTGCTGGGCATGGGCACCTGGTGGAATCTCCTTGTTCCCAGTGGGATCTCCTTGCCCTGGTAGGATCCCCTCACCTGACAGCAGCAAGAAGAAACCTGAGCTGGCTGCACGGCTGCTCTACAGCAGCCAAACGGCCGCAGCAAGCAGAGCTGGGGGTTTGATCTGGGCTGCTCTCAGGAATGGGGTGGGAATCCACCAGCTGCCCTATCTTGACACTTTCCTGATTTTCAGCAGAACAGAACTGGATGGCCAAGAAAGCATGGAGGTGGTGGGTGCATTCATGGCCATTTGATAGCAGAAATCCCAGTGCTCCCGGGATGAGTGGCAGCAGGGCTGCAGGATCTGCCAAGGATGAGCTGTGCCGTGCCCAAGCAAGAGAGGCTGTTTTGCGAGGAAGGAGCAGGGATGGGGAACAAAGCACAGGCTCTGTGGGATAACAGCACTGTTAGCAGCATCAGGGGCACAACAAGTGGGTAACAGGCAGGGCAGCTGCCCAGAAAGACATCTGGCCAGCCTGGTCAAGCTGCAAAACTGGCAGCCACCAGCCTGCCTAAAGCCAGGAAGACCCCAAACTCCAAAAGAAAACCACCCTAAGCCATCAAATCCCAAGTCACCCTGCACGGAAAATCTTCCCTGCTGCTCGCAGAGGCTGCCCCGTGGCGGTGCCCGTCCCTGCTCATCGCCCACCATGCCCAGCCCCGCTCACCGCCCGCGCTGCCGGCCCCGACTCACCGCGCCGGGGAAGCTGCTCAGCAGCAGCGCAGCTCTGGGCGGCCGGGCTGCCCCAGGGCAGATATAAGAGCCGCGGTGGCCGCGTTGTTTTGCATTAGGGGAGTGTCGGAGCTTGGCGTCCAAAGCACTTGGCGGCTGCGCCGGGCCCCCAGCGTCCGGCTTCTCGCCGCGCTCCATTAGCCCTATTAAGGGATTTTCTTCCTTGCGAAGGGGAGTTAAATTATTCATGGCTCCTCACTAAAAGCCCGGGGATGTGCCGCTGCTTTATCAACGCTGGCACCGCCCGCCCCTCGCCCTGCGGTGACAGGTCCCCGTCACCAGCACACAGGGTGGTGGGGACGGCTGGACATTGGGGCCATCAGGGAGCGGAGACGGTGCCCTGCGGCAGACACAGCCCTCCTGTGGTCCCCGCGGCAGTGGAGTCAGAGCTGGGCTGTGGCAGGACTGAAAGGCAGCCTCCACCAGGAGGGAGCCCCGAAACGGAACCGGGTGATGAACACAGGTGGCTGCTGCCTGAAGGCAGCCTATGGACAAGCTCCTGCCTGTTGGCCTTGGGAGCCTTTTGCACCAGATGTGTCCAGTGGTTCAGAGCAGTTTGGCAGCCAAAACTTGCCTGTCGCTGGGGCTCGGCAGGGCTGGTAGCAGCACTGGGATGGACACTGTCAGTGCCACTGAGCCATCCCATTGCCAGCCCGCCTCACCTCCTCCCGTCATGTGTGGGATGGAGTGGGGAGGCCATGGTTCTGTCGAGGGACCGCCCCCAGTCCCCCACCCCATGGCAGCCAGGCCAGACCCAGTCCCACACCACTGGGCTGCTGTGGCCCTGGGAGTGCTGGAGCAGCTGCTGGCAGAGTGTGTGGGGAAGTGCTGCCCTCACTTCAGACAGTAAAAGGGTGATGGGGGTGAATGTTGCCTCCTGAACCACTTAATGAGACTGCTCCTAATAGCAAGAGCCACAGACCAGCTGGCTGGTTTCCCAGAGGTGCTCTTGGGAAAAGCTAAGGGCTTCTCCAGGCACAGCACTGGCATGGGACGCTCCCCCCAAGCTGAGCTGAGCCCCACACCCCACAGTGGCTGTCACCCACAGCCATATGGCCACACTCTGCTGCTTGGACAGCCCATGAGAACAGTGCCCCACCCAGCCACACCCCAGGGTCCCCACATTGCACTTCTGAACCCACGAGCAGGCGATGAGGCGATGCCACACATGTGATGCCCATCCCACACAGAGGAACCCTGGCACACTGGGCAGGGCAGTGCTGTGCCAGCATTATCTGGGCATGGGCAGGAGCCATAGCCACTTGCTGGGGGGATTTTGGGGAGGAGGAAGGGCCTGGTTACCTGTAGAACTGGAGCTGGCGCTTGGGGCTCCCGTATCTCGCGCTTCCGACAGCAAAGGGGAGAGAGAAGAAAGATGCCACAAACCCCGTTAGAAAGGAGGAGCAGGAGTGAGTGGCAGTCAGTGGCTGTTGGAAAGGTCAGTGGCACCCACCCATGTCACAGCACAGTGGACACCGCAGCAGGCACTAGCATGACCCTCAAAGTGCCCCAAAACGCTGCTGCTGCTGCTACAGTGTGGGGATTTTGTGCTGGAAGCCTTTGCACAAAGCATGCCAGGGCAGTTTAGGAGTATCAGGGCAGTTTCAGGGAGCGTGGTGGCTCTGGGTTGCCACAGGCTTGGGTTTGAAGCCCCACAGAGTCCCCACAGCACTGCCCTGCAGCCTTACCTGTAAATCATCCCTGGGGAGCCCGTCTGCCGCAGCGAGAGTCGCGCTGGGGAGTCAGTGGTGGATTCGGGATACATGGAGCCAGCCTGGGCTCCCCGGAGCCACTCGCCGCCTCACCCCTGCCACAGGGGAAGAGGAAAAGAGGAAGAAATGAGTTTTTTGGGGCACGCGCATGACGGCACTTCCTGTTGCAGGAGATCTGAGCCAGATGGGCATGTGGCATTGGCAGCAGCGTGGGCACAGCAGCTCTGCTGGCCTCAGACCCTGGGGCTCACACCCTGACCCACTGATCCCAAAACCATCTTGCCCCAGCCCTGTTCCTCTGAATTCCCAGCTTGGCTGCTTTCTCCAAACTTCTGGGGGTCCTGAGATCTCAGGAAATGGTGAGGAAACATGGGCCTGAAAAATGAAACATTCTGAAAACTCTGAAGCTGTCCCTGAGAGTCCCTCTGAAAGGGACAAGCTAAGGGGAGGAAAACAGTCTGGTTTTTCCTGCAGCCCACACGTGACTGACTGTGTGCAAAGGGGTTAGGGAGCTCTGAGGGAAAGGAGGGCTCACCCCCAGGCACCCCTGACCCTCCTTGTCCCTGTCCCCATGGCAGGGGCATCTAGCATGACTCCCTGGGAGCTATGCTCCTGCTCCTGCAACACTGTCAGCAGTTTCCAGTATCACAGAAAACAATGACACTTCCCTACAGAACTGGGGCTAGGATTTAAATTTATCCCTTCTTTCTTTAGGCCGGTGAGATGCCATCTTTACACTGCAGATCACAAGCTGCTCTGTTTCCCAGATGGGGACTGAGAGCTCTCTGGGCTCCCTCCCGGCTGCCCTGGGCTCAGCAGGAGCATGGCCTTACACAGTGTGCTCGTGTCCTGGCACGCATCCCGCTGCATCCTGGCACAGCATGCCTGCATCCTGCATCCCTCCTGCATTCTGGCACAGTATGCCTGCATCCTGCGTCCCGGCTCGGTGTGCCTGCATATCGCATCCTGCCTGCATCCCAGCAGGGCATGCTTGCATCCTGCATCCCTCCTGCATCCCAGCATAGTGTGCCAGCATCCTGCATCCCTCCTGCATCCTGCATCCCTCCGGCATCCCGGTCCGGCGTGCCTGCATCCCGGCGCAGCCCCTGCAGCCCACGCAGCCCAATGGCAGCAGCTGCGGCAGCCGAGCCCATCCCCGCGGAGCCGCCCACCGCAGCTCCCGGCCGGGCTGCAGCCCCCGGCACAGATCCCCATCGCCCTCCTCCTGAGCGCTGCAGGAGTGCGTCTCCTTTGGCCACAGCCGCGCTGGAGCCAGAGCCCAGGGAGCCTCAGTAAAGCCGGGTTTATTTTTCCAGAAGTCAGGAGGGAGCCGCTCTCTCCCGAACCTGCAGCACTGACCTGAGCCCGGAGCAGGACCCTGCCGAGCCCTACAACCAGGGCTGAGCCTCCCAAGCCCTTCTGACCCCCCAGCTTCTCCCGGGTGCTGTGAGTGTTGGTTCCAGAGCTCCCACGGCCCCGCCTGGCAGTGGGCAGCTGCATGCAGCACCACCAGGTCAGCAGCAGCCACCGGCCGGGCACTGTCCTGCCTGCTCATGCCAGCTCAACGTCACTTTGTCAGGGTGGCAAAACAAAGCTGAGGGAAGCTGGGGGATGCCTGCAGGGGGACAGCTGGACCCCCGTGTCCCAGCGCAGCCATGCAGCTCCTTGCTTGCACTGCCACAATCCCGGACTCCTGCGTGGCTCAGGACTGGCCGATTCTGTATCCCAGGGGGCTGTGGTGCCAGGAACGCAGATCTCCACAATTTTCAGCAGAAAAACTGATGCCCCTTCCTTGTTGCCTCTCAGCAATGCTGCAGGGACCAAGTGCAGTGGCTGGCAAGTCTCCGGCAGTGCTAGAGGGACTTTGCTGGCAAGCACAACTGGACCACGGGCACACGGGTCAGGGTTCTGCACCCCAAGGAGCCAAAGTGTCCCAGCATTTGGGGCCAATTCATCCCTCTGAGCTCTCTGAGCCAAAGGCACCACCAAAAGTCCAATCCCCTCTGTGTCAGCAGCTTGGTGCTTCCCTGAGACTGCTCCTGCACCTCCAGCTTCCTCATGGCACAACTCAGCTGTGAGTCTGCAACTGCAGGAGTTTCGGCAGTGGCCCAAGAGGGAAGAAAAGTGTTTTCTTCTACAGGATGCACCCAGGAGTCAGGTGAAGGACACCCTCACGATTTGTGCTCCCACCAAGGTCCATTCCCATCCCTGGCAGCACAGTGGGGTACAGGACTGTGGGTGCTGCGACATGGATGGTTTATGGCTGGGAAGCCCCGGGGAGCTGGGCCAGCATGGGGGGGGACTACATACTGCAGCCTGCCAGACATGCTGCCATTAGAGTAGGGGTGGGTGAAACTGGACGTGGAATTAATATAAGGACAAAACTGCTGCTTCTGGTGAGCCCAGTCCTCTAAGGGTGAAGCCCTGGGGCAGGGAGGAGAGCTGGGGGACCCTTGCCATGGGCACCCCAGCATCCTGCCCAAGTCAGGTGAGGGATGCAGGTAATGTCGCATCTCCCCATGCCAGGTGCCTGTCCCCCATATTTCTCCCCCTTTTTCACTGTGTTTGCAGCACAGTGAAATGCCCCCCTCCACACCACGGGGAAGGTGACTTTAGCTCAATGACTCACGCTGCCCTGCCCTGTCGCCTCGGCACCTCCTGTCACCTCCTGCCGTCACCTCTGTGCTCATGCCCCGTGCTGGTCCCGTGCCCCCCCTCCCCCGGCTGCACCGGCGCCGCAGGGATCCGCAGAGCAGCAGCCCTGCCCCTTCCTTTGGCCCGGGAGCCTCTTTTGCGGCGCAGCATCTCCCAGCCCACCAGGGGCCTCCGACCGCCCGGGTGGGCTCCCGCGCCTTCCCCAGCCCATCATCACGACAACGCGGCAGGCGGGCGCTGGGGACTCAGCGGCGACACGTGAGGTCGCCCGTGACCGCCGAAGCTCCGGCACCGGCGCTGCTCAGCTGCCCGAGTCAATGACACAGCCCAAAAGCACACGTCGGCCGGGGTTATTCCGGCTTTGCCGTCACGTACACCAGAGCTAAAGTAACGGGGTCCATCGGGCTGCCCGCGGGTCCCTGCTGTGTGACACTGCCAGTTCCCTGCTGTGTGACACTGCCAGTTCCCCGCTGTGCCGTGGCTGCCGGCCAGGCACGGCTGAGCCACGGCCGCGGCCCCGCCGGCACCCAGCACGGCACCTACCTGTCTCCGGTGCTCGGACGGAGGGCGATGCGCGGTCGGGAGGCACAAGGCAACGAGCCAAAGCCGGCTGCCGGCTCGGGCTGCGGGCTCCGCGGGTCTCGGGAAGCGGCGCCGGTGCCGGCACAGAGCAGCTGCTACAGCCGGCGGCAAACGCAGCGGATGACGGCTCCTACCCCATTCCCGCTCCGTCCCCGGGAAAAGGCGTCTGGCAGAGGGGGAAGCCGAGCCCTCCGCGCCCCGGGATGCGACAGCACCCAAGGATGCTGCAGAGCCGTCCCTGCCGCTCTCACATCCTGACTCGGCAAGTTTGGCTCCGCCGGTGGCTGCAGCCGGCTCCCGATCCCGCCGGTGCCTTAACCGTGTCGGCGCCGCAGCCCGGCACCGGCAGCGCGTGGGCGAGCGAGCGGCTGCCACCAGCCGCCCCTGCGCAGCTCAGGCGGGGGAAGGCTCGTCCGGGGCCACGGGGAGCCTGGGCAGGAGCTGCATCATCACTGCCTCAAATCGCGCCGGGTGTGTTTCTCTTAAAATAATCAAATTCAGCGTCGGCAGTGATGCTGCAGGGTTGCCTCCAGCACCAGGGTCACCCGGCTGCCGCGTTCTGCCACTGGCCACCCATCCTCCTTGTGCTCATCACGCCTTCTCAGTGCCTTTGGCTTTTTGGCTATCTTGGGCAAAAAAACCAGCCCGGAGCGTGCCACCTCAGTAACTGGAGCAGGCTGGTCCCTGTGGCAGTGCGACTCAGTGATCCTGCAGTGATAACAACACCAGTGCAGCTGGATCTAACAGGAAAACTAGAGGCCAAGCCAGCAAAAAGGGGCCAGGGTTTGGGACAGGCTGCTCATGCAGTGGTGCTCTGGCAGCTATAAATTAGGAAAACCTGGTTCCTCTCCCTCAGCCGAGTCCTGTTCAGTTTCACGGCAGCATCTTGGCACTTCCTCTGCCATTTCTGCACGGTCCTGGCAGCAACGGGGCCAAATAAACACACTGCCTGCTCCAAACCATGCTGACACTGACAGGGACCACTCAGCACTGCCAGGGTGGGTGATCCCAGCAGGCTGTCCACTTTCCATGCCACAAGCACTCCCAGGAACAGCCAGTAACAGGCAGGGAAGGTCATAAACCCTGTCCCATTTGGGGATGCTCCCAGCACCAGCCCATGAGTGGCTTTGCTACCCCCACAGATGGCGGGAGCCATGTGCCAAGTTGATCAGCTCCTGCTCCGTGATGCATCTGACCCACAGACCCGCAGGCCATGAGCAGGAGGTGACAGCTGGCCCTGCCACCCTCCTCATCAAAACAATAATAGTAATAATGAATAAAACCAGCAGCTCTCTCGAATCTGCCGTTGGCACCTCCACGTAGAGGCATTTTCTGCTCACCAGCTGGAAAATCACTGCATATATGCAACAGGCCTGTATAGGGGATGTGACAGAGACTGGATACATTTCGCCCAGCCTGCTCTGGCACTCACCCACTGCTGCGCTGTGGCTCCCAGCAACGCTTGGGGAAGAAACCCGTGGTTTTGGGAAGCAGGCTGGGTGCCCTGCCCACACCTGTCAGCAGTACAGACCACGTCTCACCTGGATGAGAGCCTGTGGTGTGTGAGTCCTGAGCCGGCTGCAGGCTGAACAGGCAGGGGGCCTGTGGGGATCCCCATCACGAGGAAAACAGCCCCCAAAAAATACTGGCTGGTGAGACAGAGGCTCACGAGCTTCGGGCCTGGCAGAAGAAATGGTGAGGCAGCAGCAGCTGGGCTGCGAGGGGACCAGGGACCCACACAGGGCTCGGGGCTCCTTCCATCCGCAGCCCAGCGAGACAAGGAACGGACCAAGAAACGGCAGCAAACTGAAGGAAGCTGAAGGAACGGCGGCGTTTGACTCGCTGTGCGCAAATCGGCTCGGGGGAAAATCTAATGTTCCCACCCCCGTGGCACTGGGGCTTTGCCGGCGGCTCACACCGTGTCACCGGCGCTCCTGCCCTGCCGCTCCCGGCGTACGGTGACAGGCCGCAGGCTACCGGAGCATCGCGAACAGCGTTTACCTCGCCTCGCCGTGGGAACGAAGGGACAGCCAACCTCTCTCCGTCCCCTCATAGCCCAGGGTCCCACTGGGCCGAGAGCAGGCGGCGGGGCGAGGGCCCCTCTCTCCGCACCAGGGAGCGCCGGGAGGGGCATGCGGCGGGGTGGCCTCGCCCGTAGCCGTGTCCGCGGCCCTGCCCGGTTCCACCGACCCCGCCACCGCCCGGCCCCGCCCCGCCGCGCCTGGCCCCGCCCCTCCCGCCGCCCATTGGCCGCGCCGCCCGCCTCTCGCGCCGCATGCAAATGACGAGGGCGCTGCGCCGTTCCCATTGGTTGCAGGGCTGACCGGGCCCAGCGCGAGGACCCGCCCCGCGCGGTGCGGCACCATCGCCCTAGTAACCCGATGCTGAGCCGGGCGCGACCACCCGCTCTGAAAGGGGGAGGCCGTCGCTGCTGCCGTCGTTTCCATCCTGCCGCGTCGTCCCGCGCCGATGCAGAATCGCTCCTAGATTGTCTCGCCGCTGACTGTCTCCGCTTTCCGCCGGCGATGGGGCGCGAGAGGTGGGCGGCGGGGCGGCGAGCGGCGGCAGCGCGTCCATCCTCCCCCTCGGGCCGGCGCGCTGTTGGTTGGGCCCAAGAAGATGGCGTCGGGGCGCGGTGAGTGAGCGGGGGGGGCGCGGTGAGTGAGGGACGGGGCTGGTTCCAGTCCCGCTCCCACACATCGGGATCCCGGGGGTGCGTGGGCGGCTATGGGCCAGCCCTGCCGTGGCTGTACCCGTGTGCATCCCCAGTCGGATGCGGGCCGGGCGTGGGCAGCGGCTATCCCCACCCACGTGTGGTCGTTGCGCGGGTCCGTGTGTGGTGACTGTGCGGGGTCCGTGTGGCTGTTTTCCCGCAGGGTGCGTGTCCCCCGGTGTTCCAGCCCCGCGCCCGCCCTAGCTGGCGCCGGGAGGCAGCGGCGACCCTCAGGAGGCGATGGGCGAGTGGGACCGGGTGTTCCGGCAGCACCTGCCGCTGCCGCCGCACCCGCAGCGGGGCCGGGCCCGGCCCCCGCCCCGCTCCGCCGCCTTCCGCTGCGTCCTCAAGTACCTGCACGGCGCTGCCCTCTCCCAGGTAGGGGCGGTCCGCCCCGCGAGGGGACCCCGGCAATGTCTTGCTGCGCCCGTTGTTTCTGCTGAGTCTCACTTTCATGGGATCGTGAAATAGTTTGGGTTGGAAGGGGCCTTACCGATCATCTCCTTCCACCCTCCTGCTATGGGCTGGGCCACCTTCCACTAGACCGGGTTGCCCCTTCCAACCTACTGGCTTTGAACACTTCCAGGGATGGAGCAGCCACAGCTTCTCTGGATGACCTGTGCCAGTGCTTCAGCACCCCAACAAGGAAGAATTTCTCCCTAAGATCGAAGCTAAATTGTTCCTCTTTTAGTTTAGCACCCCCCCTATTCTGTCACTTTCTGTGTATGTACAAAGTCACTCTCCATCTTTTTTCTAAGCCCCTTTCAGCATTCCTGTCTGTGTGTGTGGGCCTGAACTGCCCATGATGGCTTTTAAAGCAAAGTGGTTTTGGGGGGAGCTAACTGGAGATCTCCCAGAAGCACAAAGTTATTTCGATCCCATGCCTTATTATCTGTAAATCTGAGTTAGCATTTAATGAATTTTTCATTTAGTTTTTTGTTAGCTTAGGTAAGCATATTTAAATTAAATTTTCTGGATAGCACTTTAACATAAATTGCCTCTTTATTCTATGCTTAATGCTCAATTTTCCCACCTTTCCTTTTCTCTGTCAGCCTCTGGCTTGGAGGCAGGTTCTGCAGCAGTGCATGAAGCTGTCTGTGGCCATGTGCCTGATTTGGGCATCCCTTAGAAAACGGGAATTATATCTCTTACCAAAGTGTGTTCTGAGCTTTGGGGACACAGAGCTGGCTTGTCCCCGAGCATCCCCAAAGCTGGTGCGTTGTGCCTTGCAGGGAGCCGAGTACCAGCTGCGCCTCTCCCTTTTCGATGCCACCTACCACCACTTCTTTGGGAGGACGTGGAGGAGCAGCTGGCGAGCTGCCAGCGCTGCCCCGCCGTGCTCGGCCAGGGCGACGTTCAACGAGGTGAGGGCTGCCAAGTGTCGGGGAAAATACACAACCAAACCCTCTTCCATCCCTTTTGCCCACCGTGAATCCCAGACACTGCCCATTTATTAAGCTTTATGTACGGTTTATTGGGGAAACTGAGGTGCTGGGTTTCCTCTGAGGCTAGTGCCACCGTGGGAGCAGCGATGTGCCACCGAGTGCCACCTGCCGTGTTCGGAGCTGGCAGCAGAGAGCAGTGTTTCCCCACAAGTGGGAAGGAAGGAAAGGAGCAGCTGCCCACCCTCCTGCACAGCGCTTCTCTCTCCTGATCTGGGAACTAAACTCTCCCAAAGCCCTGCTTCCGTCGGCTGCTGATACCAGCAAAGCAGGGTGTCCCTTAAGGGAGAGATCCCACTGCCCCATAGCGTGACCCATGTTTTCCAATTCATAGCTCTGTTTCCACCTCCTCAGTGCTGCAGGTGAAGTGGAGCACAGCTGGGCCCCATGCTCTTCCTTCCTTTACATTGACAGTGACATTGAGGGGCGTTAATGTGTGCGTTTCTCTCCCAAGTGTTTCAGTACCGTCCCACCCCGGCCTGTTTTGAAGAGGGATGGATTAAAACTAGGGCAGAGAGTGCTGCAGAGAGAGCTGAATGGTGGGAGGAGCTGCCTTTCCAAATACAGTCCCAGCATCTGCAGGTTTCCTGGGTGTTTGCCATGCGGTTGGGAGCAGTTGTCAGGAATTTTGGGGTGTTGGGGGACTGTGTTGCAGCCTCACTGTGGTGGCTGAATTGCCTTGCCTGCAGGATCTGACAGAGGAGGGGTGATCTGCATGTGGGGTGGGATCTTCCAACTGCGGGAAAGTCAGCAGCTCATTGTTAGGAACAGTTCAGGTGGAG
Organism: Hypocryptadius cinnamomeus; assembly: GCA_013400635.1. Classification (NCBI taxonomy): domain Eukaryota; kingdom Metazoa; phylum Chordata; class Aves; order Passeriformes; family Zosteropidae; genus Hypocryptadius; species Hypocryptadius cinnamomeus. The sequence continues at coordinate 133,344 of VYZP01037209.1, read as the reverse complement.
CTGGAATTGATTTGTGACAGGTGAGGTAAGGAGGAAAGTCACTGCTCCTCTGCCTGCATGTGCTGTGTGCACGCTTGCCAGCCTCACCCGAGCAGGAAGGTGTGAGGACAGGGATCAGAGTCTGCTTGCGTGGTGGGTTTTGTCCTCAGGGTCTGGGGGAGAGGAATGCAGTGACAGAAACTGCTGTGTGCAATCAGGAGGAGCCCTCGAGCTCAGTGGCACAGGGCATTCCCTGCCTGTCAGGGCTCCCTGTGCCTTTGCAGGCTGAGCCTTGCTCTGCAGACACAGCGGTCAGGTCGTTAATCCAGCACCTTGCAATAAAGGCTAATGGAATAACGATTTATGTCCCAGGGTTGATGTGGGAATGTCTCTCTCTGTTATTCCTTCCTGACAGCCCATATTGCAGTAAACATTTTCCCTGAAACACTGAGTTAATGAGTTTTTAATAGAAAGATGAACCTAGCGTTAAATTCTGTCCTGGGGAGGTGACCTGTGTCCTGTCCCCTCCTGCCCTTAGGTCCAGGCTACTCCCGTGTCCCTCCCCATTTCAGGAAGGTTTCCAACTCCTTTTTCCTGCTCTAATACTGTAGGTCTGGGATGCATTGTAGCCCCGTTCATTTGGGGTCTGCAGCCTGTGAGTTGCTCTAGAAAAGAAGTGTTGGCAACAAAAAGAAAAGTTAAAAAAGAAAAAAGATTATGCTTGAGACTTAAGGGCTGAAATTTCGTAGCAGTGTCAGAAGTGATTTGCCATTAGCTTCTGTCTGGAAGTTTTAATGGATGTTCTGGTTGTGCCACTGATGTCCCAGCATAACAGGCATTGCTCTGTCACTGCCAGCTCTGAAACAGCCCATCTCTCTCCTCTCCTCTCCCAGGTCATTTACTTCCACACCTCCTTGAACCACCCTGGCATTGCTGCTGTTGTGGAAGTGGTAATGAGAGCTGGGAAAGGGGATGGGGGCTCTCAGCACCTTTCCTGCGGCTTTGGAATCATCCCCCTCTTCCATGGCGGATCAGAGGTGACAGACCCGGCCACTGAGGACAGAGCGTAGGTTCTCCTGCTGCTGTGTGACAGGTCACACTAAGAATTGAGGTGGCAATGTGCATGGCTGCTTTGGTTGGGGGGGGGGAAGGGTGGTCCTGGGGCTGCAGAAACAGCCAGCATTTACAAACCTGGAATTCTTCACTCTGGGGAAGCAGTGATGGGTTTGGAAGGAATGCCTGTTCCATCCCTAAAGGGCTTTTCCAGAATGGGTTGGGTGGGTTTTGCTGGTGAGCAGGAGCTTTGTGGAAGATGGAGATGTAATGGAAGATGGAGATGTGCTTCAGGGTGGATTTACTGATTGCTCCACATGTGCTCTTTGCTTTCAGGCTGAAGCTGTACCATGGGACACCACGTGCCCTACTGCACCCACGCTTCCAGGACCCTGTGGAAAGTAAGCAGCAGCCAGGTGGCATCTTGGCCCTTCTTGGTGGCTTCTCTTACCCAAATGTGTGTTGTATGTGTCTGCTTGATGTGAGACATGGTCTGTGCCCTGGTACTGCTCAGTGGATGTGCCTTACTGCCAGCTGGGAATGGCATGGCTGGGCAAACACAGGTTTTCCTTTGCTCCTAGCATGTGTACTCACAGATAATGATTCATTCGACATTGGGGCTGTGAAGGTGTCTCCCTAGTTTTGATCATTTTGGGATGTTTTCTTTTCTTCAGAGAACAAATACATGACAGTGATGGAGAAGAGCCACCTGCAGTATGGCCTGAAGTCCCACCAGCCCCTGGAGGCAATATTTCACCTACTTCCTGAAAACCTGCTGATATCTGGGCTGCAGACTGTTCCTGGCTTGCTGCCGGCACGTGGAGACACAGGTAAGGGCTCTTTCCCTTTCCCTCTGCTTGTGCTGCTCCTGCTTTAAGGCAGTGGGTCCCTGTGAGGCTGTGGGCAGGGCAGGAGGGCACTGGGAGGGGATCTGTGGCAGCACAGTGGTTTCTCTGCAGTGTCACCCTTGTCAAGAGCATCCCTTCTGCGTGGGGCCACAGCCCTCATGCTCAGAGCTAAGTCTGGAATCTGTCAAAATGGCTCAATCACTTCCCTGTATGTTAATTGCTTTGCTCCTGGGAAGCTGCTAGGGATAAGTGATGGTTGGTTTAATTACAGTCCTTCAGCAGAATCTTAAAAAGAGCTTTTGCAGCTTGTTTAAACTCCTCGGAGGTGGGTTCAGCATCGCTGGGGCCCGACAGGTTTGGAGGGATGAGCTCTTGCCCACTCGGCTTTCGTTAATCTCTCCTTATGGCACATTGCCCTTCGAGCTTCTGCAATTAAAATATGTGAGCTGAAGATTCAGAGGATAAAAAATTCCTCAGAGTTCTGCAGCTGAATTGTTCTTCAGCTTCCTGCCTGTAAAACCTGCTGCTGATGGCTTTGGAGTATTAACTGTTGGTACTGAAGCTGAGCAAGGTCTTGAAAGCAGCTGAGTCCCTGCAGGTGTTCAGGCCCATACTCGGAAGCTGAGTGGGCAGAGCCACTGCTGGCACTGCAGGGCACCCCAGCACAGCAGTGGTGGCTTTCTGTTTGCTTGGGAAACCTGTGGCCACCACCTTGTCTTTCAGGTGACTGCTTGCAGAAGCCCCGGCTGATGAAGACAGTCACCTGCTATCTGGAGCGGCTTTTCATCCAGTTGTACCCTTCCCTGGAGGAGTTTGAGGAGGAACTGCTGGATTTACTGAACAGTGATCGCTTACTTCAGGTAACTAGAGTGCTGTGAGGGTGGTGAAACCCTTGCACAGGGGGTTGCCCAGAGAAACTGGCTGCCCCATCTCTGGAAGTGTCCAAGGCCAGGTTGGACGGGGCTTGGAGCAACCTGCTCTAGTAGAAGGTGTCCCATGGTAGGGGGTGGAACAAGTTAATGCTTAAGGTCCCTTCCAATCCCAACCATTCTGTGATTCCATCATTCTAGGTACTGCCAGTGTGGTTGGGGCAGGGGAAGGCACAGTGTAGAGCAGTAATTCTAGTGTCTGGAATTATGGGTGGGGTGAAGAGTGTCAGGTAAGTGATATTCATGCATTTGTTTCTCTTGGAGTCTCCAATTTTTTTTTTTGCTGTGGAAGCCTTTAGCTTGTTTTGCTGTTGGATTAGTACGTGTGTGCTCTGTGTGGGCTTTGTTTTGGACATCCAGACACTCATAAGCAGTATTTGGGTTTGCTTTGCTGTGGGAAATGCAGAGATGAGATGCAGTGTGTATCGAGTCCATCCCTTTGAAGTGGCAGCCACTGGCCAGGTCCTTTCTTGCCAGATTTGCACCAACTCTGCCATAAAAACAAAAAAATTTAATATCTATCATCTGCTGGGGGAGTAGGCCCTGTTTTTTGAGTTTCTGAAGGGTTGCCTGTGTTCTTCTGGTTGTGGTCAGCACAGAGAGTGCTGCCCAAGGTGGAAAACATTCCTGTCACAGGCCAACAGTGCACCAGACGGTGAGGAGGTGGTGGTTCGGGAGCGGCGGCTGCACGTCGGCGTCCACAACGGCCTGCGCTTCGTCCAGGCACCGCAGGTCGCTGTGCTGGTGCCAGAGGCACAATTGTCACCTGGTCACTGCCAGGGGGTGCCCAGCTCCGGAGCCAGGTGAGGGGGAGCTCCTCTGCTGCTGTTGCTGCTTCCCTCCTGCCTTGGGGGCCTCTCACAGCCTCTTCTCCATCCCGCACAGGGATGCAGGTCAAGCCCTAGTGCTGAGGAGCCGCATCCAGCTGAGTGAAATGGTGCCTCACCCGGCATTCAGAGTCTGCTTCCAGCTGGAATATGTCTTCTGCAGCATGGGGAGAGCTGCTGGGAAGGTAGGGCTGAGCGTGTGTCTCTGTGCCTGTGAAAGAGCAGGGATCCATTCTGGAGGAGTGAGCCCTGCTGAGGAACTCCTTCCTCTGTCCATTTCACCATCCTGCTTCTCCAAGTCACAGTAGCTCCTTGTTGCATGGCTGTGCTGTGTAATGCAGGGCCCTGTGAAGTGTGTGGGTGCCTTCCACAGCACAGCACAAAACAACCTGCCTGGCTTGGTGAATTGTTTTAATAACATATAGTTGCATTTCTCCACTGTTTATATGTAGATGGAGGAATGTAGCCTGCAGCATTCCCATAGTGTTCTGGCAAGCTAATTTGGAAAATTTCAGCTTTTTTGTAATATCAAAAAGACTTTTCTTTAGAATTTGGCATTTATGCTGAAAAGAGGTCAACCCATCCCTCTCCTTTTTTTTTTTTTTGTTTTTGCCCAGAATGATGAGGTTTTTCTGGGTGCTTCAGCTGATGTTCTCAAACTGTAACAGCAGGAGAACTCTCTGAGGGTGGTCTCTGAAGTCAATATACTCTCACCTACTTACTGATCATTTACTCTTATCTTAGTTTAACCTTTCTGCAGGTTAAACCCAGCTCAATGAGTACTCTGTATCCCCTCCAGAGACCTTGTGTTGTTGGAGCCATCAGCTCCTGGCTGGCTGAATCGATTGCGAAGCGTTTGTTAGGAGGCTTTAATCGTCCTGCTAAGATGTTCATTGAAAATGTGGCAAATGCCTCTTGTTAAGCTGTCCAGAGCCAAAGTAGGGGAAATGGGCATTTGTAAAGCAGGATGCCTGTGCCAGACCAGAGGGATCTGTACTGAGAAAGGAGACACTGAGCTGTGCTGTTGGAAGTTGTTGTTGGGTCCCACTCCATTGGAAAGCTGAAGCCCAAGGCCCCACGGATTTGGGGTTCCAGAGGCAGATCTGTTTGGCTCTGTGGGGAGTGCTGTCTGGGGCAGCAGTGGAGCCAGTCCCTGTGGTGCAGCCCTGGGGCAGAGTGGTTAATCCCAAAGCTGCTTGCAAAGCTGATCACCTTGTCCTTGTCCTCAGTGCCATAATTAGCTATGAGGGGGAGGGTGGGTGCTGGCAGAGCCCTCTCTTATTTCTGTTCCCCTCCTTCAGTTTGAGGGAGGCTGTGGATGTGCTGGGTAAGTGGAAACTTTTCCCCTCTGCCAGGGATGGGGGTCCAACATGTATCTCTTCGTGCAGCTGCTTGAGGGAGGGGTTACAGAGGCATAACGTTCTGGAAAATGAAATGTCTGGAAATGAAATGAAGAGCACTGGCTTCTGTGGTGCCAGAGCCAGGTGGGAGGAGGCACGGTGGGGGATGAGAGGCAGTGCCTGTCTGGCAGCACCCATTCCCGGGTCCTGGCAGTGAGGTGGGGCTGCCTGGCAGTGAGGTGGGGCTGCCTGGTGCTCCCTGTGCTCCCCCACCCCCAGGCCCTGTCCGGCAGTGCCCGCAGTGAGGCAGCCGACATGCGCTCGGTGCGCTGGGCTGTCTGGAGCCCCGTCCCAGGCACCGGTGACACGGATGTGATCCTGCCCCTGCGTGGCGGCGCCCGCCGCGGCCCCTGCCAAGCCTTGGTCTACCGGACCCCACCGAGCTCCCGGCAGGTAAGGGTGTGCTGGCCCCTGGCAGCTTTGCCCCGGTGTCAGGGCGAGGGAGCTGCTGTCGGAGGCACGAGGAAGGCTGCGTGTAACACGCTGTCTGAAAGCATTTTTGTTGCCAACTTCAGGGGAAGCACGTGGAGTCTGGGACTGTCCAATTCCATGTTTCCACTGATTCGGAAGAACATCTTGTAACTGCTGCTGAGATCCTATGTAAAGACAGGGACGAGTCGAAGAAGCCTCCTACGCCATCGCTGAGTGAGTGTTTTCCAGATCGCTGACATTTAAAATATAGAGTGTGGCACTGGTGTCTGCTCGGGAGAGAAAACAAGACTTCAGTGAGTTTCAGCAAGCTAGTTATGAATTACTGGAGTGAAGCAAGATTTTGTCAAGTTGAATTCAGCTCTTATTTTTTAACTTGCAAAATTCCCATGTGATAGTATTGCTGAGCCATGTGCAAAATCCCCAGGGATTGCCTGCACTGCCCCACCCTGCTCCCATTCTGGGTGCAGTGGCAACACTAGCAGCACTTTCTCACTGCAGGTGCTGTTGCTCCACTCTCTGGACTCAGAGTTTCTCCAGACATGTGGACAAGAGAGATGTCAGTCATAGGCTGGGGAAAATAATCTGATTGTGCCACCACTGAGGGAATGTGATAGCAGCCTGGGCTGGGTTGATGTGTGCAGGATGTGCTGGTGCCTGGCTGGGGAAGAGCAGGCAGCATCTGTGCATGTGCACAGGTGCATCTGTCTATTGTTTGGGGGGCTGTGTGTTTGGGGTTCCAGCATCTCTCTGCTCAATTGGAGATGGAAGGAAAAATGCTGTGGGTTTGAGTTTGGGCATGAGGTTGTCTCCATGCACTGTGCTCCTAAAAGTCCTCTTTGGCTTGTTTCTCTCTCATCCCCCTTTTGTGATTGGTGGGAAGCAAACTCTCCTTTCTTTGCAGTGCTGCTCCTGCTGGGGTCTCAGCTGTGTCTTGGGGTGATGCTTCAGACACCAGGCAGTGTTTCAGTGTGTGTCATATCTCCCCAGCTCTCTGATGAGCCATTTAGTGCCAGCCCATGGGCCAGGCAATGCCTATTACGGTGGATTGCTGTTCCATGCTGGTTCCAGTGCTGTGGAACCACGAGATGGCAGTGGCACCTTGGCTTTGCTGTGACAAATCCTGTGTTTCTGCTGGTGAGGAGCCAGGATTGCTGCTGGGAGGGGCTTTGGTGAGGAAAGCTTTAGTGGGAGATGAAGGGGTCTCGTGATGTCGGGGTATGTGGGGTTCATCTCCCTGCAGCACAGGCTGCATCATGACTGGTACCTTCCTGGTGCTGCTTGAAGAGTTTTTCCTAATGCCTTTCAGCTATAGGTGGCTGGGATGCTGATGGAGTTGTGCTGTGGTCAGGGGAGAGGGAAGCAAGTGCTGACACTGAGCTTGCAGCCTGGTGGTGCTCTGGCTTGGGGGAGTGTGCTGGGTTGTGGGCTGTGTGCCTGGTGAGGAGAGATGCCTATCAAGGTGATTTTCAGGGGCAAACTCCCTGGCATTTCCCAGCTCCAGGGTGCTTATGGCACCAGGGAGGGCTTGCAAGTGCAGCGGTGGTCCCAGAGCTGTGCCTCTCCAGCTTGTGCCCCAAGGTGCTGAAGTTGGGTTAACTTTTTGTAGAGCTCTGTTGAGAAATGTGTTGCTGCCTGGCCCAGGGGAGGCCAAGAGCTTCTTCTGTCAGCTCAGATGCTGGTGTTGCTGCTGTATCTGTCCATCCTCTTCTTAACGCCAGCGAAAGCCATCCTCACTGGAAGGAAACAATATTTTAGGCATGAGGGAAATGGGGTGGTTTCCTTTACACAGCAGCCAGCATGGAATAACCGGGATATATGTGGTGGGGGAAAGCAAATTAAGGTCTAAGCATCACGTGGATGCAGAGATGGAACATCTGTGCCCCTGCTCTGCTGCGAAGGACCCGCGGCTCCACGGCTCAGCGAGCTCAGCTGTGCCGGCTCGAGAGAGCAGCCGAATATAAACGCGATGAAGCTCCCACCGTTTCGGGGCACAAATGCTCGAGCAGTTGAAGGGAGTGACAAAAAATAACAGAGAAGCGATGAAAACCTTAAGTATCCTAAAACTTTCACGTCTCATTAAGCATCCCACTTAGGCAGCACCGCGTGGCCGTGAGGCACCGCGGCGTTGTCAGGGGATGGGGGAGCTGTTGTTTGTGGCAGAGTTAGCCTGATTCACGGCAAAATAAGGGATGGATCTGGAGATGTGCTGTGTTAACCCCCAAGCAGCAGTCTTATTGGGAAATAAGTCAAAAGAAGTGTTTATGTGATGGTAAACTGCTTCACTGCGCTGCCTTTGCCCCTAAAATTGAAAAGGGCTGGTGGGAGGACTGGGCAGTTTGGTGGCAGTGGTGCAGCTGCAGTTATGGGGCCTGGGGGTTTTGGCTCCTCTACAGCATCTCTCCTGTCCCTCTCCACAGGAGTGCCAGCCCCACGGCGAGTGCCAGTCTCCCCACGGGGACCAGGGGTAAGTGCCACATGCACCAGTGGATGTGGGTGGTGGGCAGCAGCATTCCCCAGGGGATGGCTCACATGTAGGATGTGCTTCTGGACCCATCCCCTGCCTGTTTTCCTATCTGCTGCAGCCAAGAGGCACCAAGTGTCCTCAACTCCACCTTCTCCAGGCAGCAAACTAGCTCCTGCCTGTGATGTGCTGGGAGAGATTCCCTGTGCTCTTTTCATACTGCAGGAGTGAGGGCAGCTCTGGTTTTTGACAGCCCAGATTTGCTGGGTACTGTTGTCCCCGGTATGTGCTGACAGAGACACACGGCTTGTTCGTGCAGAGCTCCCAGGATTTAAGGAGAGCTGTGAATACTGAGAGCCTTCTTTATGCTGTTTTATATCTTGATGCAGGAATCAATGCACGCAAATATTTTTGATGAAATGAAATGCCTCATAAGGCTGCATTAAGCAGTTTGATCTTCCTGCTGGATGTGCTCATCCCTCCTCTTGCCAGGGAGCGAGCAGCAGGGAAATGGCAGCGGAGGTGCAAACCCTTGTGTGGCCAAGTTGTAACACATCCTGGTGGAATGACAACATTGGGGCATGTGGTGGCTGAGCTCCTTTAGCACAGAGGGGCTGCTGGCTCAGCTTGCCACAAGAGCTGCCTCAGGGGGCTGCCTTGGGGCTGCAGCTGCTCACGCTTGCTGCTCTCTCACCAGCTGTCAGTGTCCCAGCTCGTGGCCTCGCCACGGAGCACAGGCCAGACCCTGCAGCAGGATGGGGGCATCACCCACCTGGAGGCCGACCTGGGCTCGCCGGACGCAGAGCCCTGTGCCAGCGACCAGCTGCAGGCGCTGCCCTTCACCCCGCTGCAGCTGCCCATGGCTGCTGTGGGGCTGCAGGCATGCAGGTGATGCTCAGCTGCCCCTCCCCAGGCTCCTGTGGCCCCATCACCTGGCCTGCCAGGGTCTCCGTGGCCCCATTTGTGGAGCTCACCCCTATTTCTCCATCAGTTCCCATGTGTCCCTGTCTCGTGCCGCGCTGGCACGCCTGCACGCTGCCGGCGTTCCAGACATCCTGGACCTCAACCAGGAGCCAGTGGAAATCTCGGAGCCAGTGGAGCTGGGCAGTTTCAACCTGCGGCTGGAGGAAGCTGACCCTCTGCAAGGCAATGAAATAGTCCTGCAGTTCCTGGCTTTTGGCAGGTGGGATGGCAGCTCGTGGTCTTGCGTGGGCAGATCCCAAAGACCTCCTGGACAGAGTCTTTTCCAAATTCCCCTAACCTTCTTCCTTGCTTGGGCAGGAGATGTCCTTGCAGAGGTACCTCTTCTTTTAGCACCTGCTTTTGTCCTTCCTGTGCACTTTTAAGTCATAATCCAGTTTTTTTAAATTGGATCCATGAAACGCAATGTGATGTCAGAGCTCATTAATTCAGGGTTTCTCCAGAAATGCAAATGGAGTTGGGAAAATTGGCACCCAAGGGGTGGATTTGGCTGGATAAGGCCCCACTTCTGTTTTTTCCATGGCTGGCAGTGTGCTGTGGGAAGGTAACACGCTGTCTTTGCTGGGCGCCTCCATCACAGCATATGGCAGGAGACAGCTGGAATTACAAAGCTTTTTGGGAAGTTAAGGCAAACCGTATGGCCGCTGTCTTCAGAAAAGTCCAAATACTTGTGGTGCTGCCAATCTTCTCTTGTTCTTCTGCCTCTTGGTGTGTGCCAAATGCACGAATAACTCATGACAAGAGTGGCAGTGCTGTGCCACAAGTAACCCAAACCCCTCTCTCTCTTCAAGAGATGCCCAGGACAGCGTGGAGGGGCTGTGGCCAAGGACTGTTTTCCTCACCTTCCAGTTCTACCGTTTCCCACCGGTCACCACGCCCCGGCTGCAGCTGGTCAGCATGGATGGGGGGCTGGCGACCGGGCTGGCTGTGCCTGCACAGCTTCTTGTCCGTGTCAACGAGGATGGGACCCTAACCAGTAAGCTCTGGTTTTAGCATCCATGTGTGGCTGCTTCTCTTCTGTTGGGTGGATGAGGGCTTGCCTCTGGCCCTAGGCATGGGCTGGTGTCTGTTAATAGCAAACCTCTGCTGGTTTGCACATCATGAAGAATATTCAGTGTTTGAAGTAGTGCACAGTGTCAGTTGTGTGAGGTGCACACTGAGGCTTCCCACCAAGCCAAGTGCCATGTCTGTGATAGTATGGTTTCTTGCAGGACCACCGGGTTTGCAGCTGAAGTACATGGTGGATCCAGCTTTCCTGAGGCCTGGGGAGCAGCACTGGTTCCTGCGGTACCTGGCTGAGCACAGCCTCCAGATTGACGTCTGGGATGGAGACTCCCTGCTCCATTTTGGGTCTGCTGCCATTAAACTGGAGGTATTGGTTAGACTGAAGGTCTTTTTCCCTGGCTGGTAATGCTGAAAGGCCCCCTGCCTGTATGGAGTGCTAGGGAAGAGCCCAGCTCTCCCTTTGGTCCTGTGTTGAGGTGCTGTTGAATTGTCCTTCTGTCTTCAGTAATGGAGATGCTATCAGCCCCTCTGTGTATCTGAATCTGGCGTCAGCTTGACAAGCCCCTAATCACAGGATTTGTTATCTTTTCCTCCAAAGTGATGACAAAGCATTAACTTTCTTTGCCCTTCCCTGTAACTCTGGCAGTATTCTAGCACCAGGCCCTGCAGGGGCAGGACATACAGTGCCATTCATACCCAGATGTCGCAAGACAACATGAAATGAACGACACTCACACGCTGAGATGTCCAAGGCAAAAAGGCGCGTTTATTTCTGGACCTCGATATTTATAGAATTCCAAAAGTGACCATGGATTGGAGGATGAAATTGCCACCTCTCCAACCACACTGGTCAAACCAACAGTCCATCAGTTCTCTCCTCCTCCAGAAAGGAACGCAAAACAATAATTATTTACATGAAAAGTGCGTGAGAAACTCCATTACAAAAATGTAAACATCAGAAGGCTTAGAAGAACTTTAGAAGAACAGGGCGACACCCAGACCCCTTGACCCCTCTGGACCAGACTCCCCAGTAACTCGTTGCACCTTGTCTGTCCTTGCCTTGTGCCCAGCCCTTGCTGCGCCAGGGCCAGACGTCTGTCAGGACCTACCACGAGCTGGAGGTGGCCACGACTGAGTACGAGCCGGACGGGACGGTGATGGGCCGGGAGGCTCTGCGACACGGCGCCCTGCGGCCCCTTGGGGTCCGTGTGGCTGTGAGGGGCCTCCTCCACCTCTGCCTGGCCAATATTGGTGAGAAACCACTGCTCATGTGGCCCAAAGGCTGGGGTGGGGCACACAGCATGTGCGGGGCTATACCTGGGTGAGACCCGGGGACATCATCCTTCCCAGAACCTGCTGGCTGTTTTTATTTTATGTATTTAATTCTGTGTCCTATAAATGTGCAGTGACTCCAGGTTTTGAAATCTTATCTTCAGAGGAGAGATTAGCTCCATATAAGATATCTTAAATCGTCATTTTCATACTTTGCCTGCAAAGGGCCGATAAGCTCCTGGGAAGGAGAATCTGAGATCCACAACCCAGGGAGTGGTTTAACTCGCACCCTGACAAAGAGCTGCTGTACCAGGACAGCAGCCGTCCTTTGATTGTTTTTCCCGTCCTCTTTTTTAAAAGAATTTCAAAATACTGTTAGAAACAGGATGGCAAAGTTTGGTACCCTTTCCTGAAGAATGGAGACGGGATGTGTAGGCTGGGCAAATACCCAGTGGGTTTTTAGAGCCTTGTGTGGCTCCACTTGGCAAGCCTTTGTGGGAGTGGGGAGATGCAGCAGCACGTGGCCATGCAGGGGGAGGCAGAACTCAGAAATGAAAGCAAGAGCTGGTGAGGGGCTCAGGAGGGTGTGTGCTCTCAGTGCTGCTCCATCCCTGAGCATGTGACTGTGTGACATAGCAGGCTCCGGGGAGCATGTGGGGCTCTTAGGGCATCATTGGCTTCCAGATATTCTCTCCTGCTTGTGTAAATTGGCTGAGCTGAGCTGCAGGGAGGTAAAAATTGGCAGTAGATTTTATAACAATGAAGATGGATGGTTTTCACTCACTGCTGTCTCTGCTTGTGGCAGGTCACCCATGCGAGGAGACCCCAGGGCAGCTGCCATCCCATTCCTGCATTGTCACTGCATCAGACAGCACTGTCACCACCCCAGGTGGCAGGGGGTATTCCCTGAACACTCCTGGTGGTGAGTCCTGCTGGGGCCTGGCCTGTCTCCCTGTGGGTTGAGGTGGGCAGGGTCTCTGCTGCTGCAGTGCCAGCTGTGGGTGAGCTGCCCCTCTGGTGCTCCCCTTTCCAGGCCTGCAGTATTGCAGGGCTCTTGGGGGCTGCAGTATCTGGGGGGGTCCTTCCTTGGTGCCATGGTAGTCTCTCCCCACAGGCAGGAGGACGGCGTGGGCACGGAGGCTGGTGGATGTGGACAATGAGCTGGAGGCCGCACTGCGCAGTCACCGGCCAGAAGTGAGCCTGTCCCCCTGGTCACCCTCAGTGAGGCCATGTTCACCCACTGGCTGCAGCACGTGGCGCTGGTGTGGCTGCACGAGGGTGCTGGTGGCAGCAGGGCGTGGAGCCAGACCCCTGTGGTGTCTCTGTGCTTATGGTTCCTTCCCTCTGGGCAGGGCTGGCCAAAGCAGCGTGCCTGGGACCTGCAGGTCATCGACTCCTACCGGGATCACATCAAGGAAGAGAGCATCTACCAGATGCTCAGCCAGGCCATCACAGCCACCCGCACTGTCCACGCTGTGCTGGGGACAGCTGAGTTCTTTGAGTTCGCCCTGAAGAACCCCTATGGCGTCCAGCACACCGTGACCATCGAGGTCGACCACCCTGAGCTCAGGTGGGGCTCCCCTGTGTGTGTGGGGAGATGCCAGGGTGGTACCAGTTCCCTCCCAGTCCTCACCAGCACCTCTGCTGCTCACTGCCCCAGTGTCATACTGGACCCGAGGGAATGGCGCCACTTCAAGGAGCTGACTAAGAGCGTTACACCGGTGGAAGAGGATATGTTCCATCTCCGTGAGGACCTCAAGCCTCAGGTCTACCTGCGCCCCAGTGAGACTGTCCACATCCCCTTCAAATACCAGACCTTCTCTGCAGACCCTGCTGTGGTTGCAGCACAGGTAGACACAGGCCCCTCTTTTGAGCTGTTCCTGGTATGAAGTGTTCCCCTTGGCTGTGGTTACTATTGCAGAGCAGGCTGGAACAGCCATGGGGAGCAGCAGCAGCCACAGTGATGTTGCACCCGAGGGAACTCGCTCTTTCATCCCACAGGGGCCAGCTGGGCTGGGCACTGGTGCCAATGAGAACACTCACTCCTTTGGGAAGAGTGGGGCCAAGCAGGCAAAGCTCATCCAGGTTAGGGAACCATGTGAAACACTGCTTGAGGGGCTGCATGGGAGGAGCAGAATCAGTGGAAAACTCAGCCCTCTCCTGCTGGCCCTCGGGACAGGTCTCCTTCCAGGTGAGCAGGGGGAAGCCCATTGCACTCCTGCGGGTGAAGGTGGAGCCGCAGCCCCATGTGGTGGACCAGACCTTTCGCTTCTACCACCCAGAGCTCACCTTCCTGAAGAAGACCATTCGGCTGCCTCCCTGGCACACCCTCCCTGGTGAGTCTGTGGCATGCCTTGGGCTCTTCCCTGTTAGCCATCATCCATAGTTCATGGAGCCTTTCTGGAGGCACAGCACATCCAGAGAGCACATTGCTGTTTCCTCACGCCTTCATGGCCCTGGGCTCCTTGCTTGCTCTCCATCCATCTTTCTCTGTTAACTTCAACCTGAATTCCCTACACCTGCACACCAGTGTGGTTTGCTGGTAGTCAAGCTTGAGGTTCTGTGTAGCTGCGTGGGGCGCAGGGGAGAGGCACAGGTGGAGCAAAAGCTGAAGGTGATTTCCTTGGTCCCTTGTCCACAGGCACGCCAGTGGGGGTGCCGGGAGGGCAGCCTGAGATGTTCGTTCGCTGCAGCGACCCCGACATTATCTGTGAAACCAAATCCTTGGTATGCTACACTTGGGCATCGCTGTTCCTCGTGTCCTTCTCCTGCAGATTGTTTGGGTTGGCAGAGAGCTGCCGATGTGGGTGCAACCACAGAGCATCCCTGCGTGGCAGTGACACAGTGGCAGCAATGAAGCTGGAATTGCTTTTTATTCCCAATTAAAAGGAGCTGTGTTGTTTTGGCGGGGGAGGCTGAGCGTTGCCCCTTATCGCATCATGCAGCAGCCTGTACTTGCTTGTTCTTTTGAGCAAGTACCAGATGATTCAGATGCTGGGGAAAAGCAGCCTTTTGTTGGGCTTTCTGCTGCTTGGGGTATCCACAGCTCTTGGAGGGGGTGGGGGGATGGTGTGTCCTTGGGGTGCACAGCAAAGCCTGTCCCTGCTGAAGGATGCTAGAGTAGAGGGGCAGCTCTATGCCCAGCCCTGCACCATCCCACTCCCTCCTGAAGCAGGAGGCTCTCCTGGGCTGGCTCCATAGCAGGAAGAGGTGGAAGGGAAAAATAAACTTGGGCAAGTCCATGCAAATGGCAATGAGGGATAGTTGCTAATTGCTGTTGCGGAGATGCGTTAGTATGGTAATTGGATTAGGGCTTGTTAGAAAACTTGTGGAAAATTTGCCAAAATTTGATTACAGATACAGACCTGGAATACGATAGTCATTTGTATCCTCTTTTGTAATTAAAAATACTGGGAGAGCTCAGCCAAGCTGCATAATAACTTAATAACGTAGTTTAACGAGGTACTGAAAGCATCTGCTTTCGTAAGGGAGTTGGTGGTAGCTCCCCCATTAATGGGAAGACACCCCTGGGGTCCTCATTAGCTGGTCAACTGCTGGGACAATGCTCTGTTGTCTATGCAGGGGCCTGGCGAGCCACAGGACATCTTTCTCAAAGTAGCCGGAGGACCAAGCCCGCAGATCAAAAAATTCTTTGTTGCTATTTATACGTAAGTAGCAGGACCCCAAAAGGGTAGGGAACATTGACTCCCATGGTGTGTGGCAAGCCCTGTCCGTCTGTCTGTGCACAGGGACGCCTGGCTGGCAGCACCTGTCCAGATCTGGCAGTTCTACCTGCACTCTCTGCAGCGCCTGGACGTCGCCTGCACGGCCGGGCAGCTCACGCGCCTCTCCCTGCTGCTGCGTGGCACCGCGGCCCCGCGGAGGGTGCGGGCCTTCACCTCCCACCCCCAGGAGCTGGAGGTAACCCCCGTGGTGGGCTGGGGGCTGGCTGGCCTGGGTCAGCCCAAAGAAACCCCCTCCAGAAAGCAAAAGGCAACCCACACGGAACTGTGAACAACTGAGAGCCGTAAAGCGTTTGTGATAATTATCTTTTGATTAGAGTTGTCATGTGTAGGATCATTGGCGCGAAACCCCGGAGGGCAAATTATCTGCGTTAATGAGACTGTCTGAAGACTCTCAATTTCTTTAGAATTCGTTCGTCCGTAATTGGAAATGTGAATAATAAAAGGCAGAAAAACTCCTTTGCTGTCCTGTAAAGGAAAGGCAAAGGCTCCTCAGGCAAAGTCTGTGTGGTGGAACCCTTGGGCTGGGGAGGCCCTGGGTGTTCCCGAATGGCTCTTGTCCTTCCTGACGTGAATTAGTCCCAGAGTATTCCTGGGGCTGGGAGGTATGGGATTCAATAGTGATGAAATAGGGGTACAGGTTTTTAAGAGCAATTGGGTCTAATTGATGCTCCGAGCTGGACTTTTCAGGGCTGTGATCAGCCGTTGTGGGTGGCTGTACCTCCAGGTGTTGTTCCACAGGTGGATCCGAGCGGTGCCTTCGTCCTCCCCGCCAATGGCATTCAGGACCTGTACATCGGTGTGAGGCCACGGCGGGCTGGCAGCAAGTTCATCTACCTCAACCTGGTGGATGTGGAGTCCCACCAGCTGGTGTCCTCCTGGCTGCTCTGCCTGTCCTGCAGGCAGCCTCTCATCTCCAAGGTACAGCAGCTCTTGCCAGTGCGAATCGTGGTGATGGTACCGGATCAGTGGTCTCAGTTCAGCCCATAACCCGGGGCTGTCTCCTGCTTCTTCCTCTCTTTCCATCTGTGTTTTTTTTGGCGCTTGCCATCATAAACATACATTTAGCCCTTGGGGTACTTGAATAATCTCGCTGAAGCCCCTGGTTGAATGTCTTTTAGGCTGTTTTGGAGGCAGCCCCACGCTGAGGAGCGGCAGCTCGGAAGTATTCCCAGTTGTGAAATTAGAGCTGCAGCATGCTGCTTTCGATTAGCGCTGTGCTGGCAGAGGCCTTGCCTCAAAGACAGAAAATTAGATTTCCTGGCTAATGTGTTTCTTCTAAAAATGTTTTCCTGAACCTCTTGGTACTGGGAAAGGTTCAGATTGGCATTTACACCAATGTCCCATTGTCCTGCCACATGCTGCTTGTGCTTTGAGGTGTTAAGAGAATCAGAGTCGTTGGGGCTGGAAGGGGCTGTTCAGGGTCATCAAGTTCATCTAGTTATCTGAGCACCACAGCTCTTTCTGGGAATGAGAAGGAGGTGGCTAGTCTCCGCTGCTCTCCCAGCCCTTTGTCCTTCGCACTCGTAATTAATTGTTTCTTCTTTTGATCAAAGGTGGATTCTTTCCGCTGGCTGGCAGAGCAGATGTGAGGTGTGGGAGGGGAGGGCAGTGTGTGGGAGGCAGTTCTCTGTGGTGGGTTTTGGGGAGTGCCCGTTGTTGCTGCTGCCCACCCTGCCATCTGGGCCCCTGCTTGCCCCACAGGCCTTTGAGATCTCTCTGCCTGCGGGAGGTGGGAAAGGCTGCAACAAGCGCATCACCTACACCAACCCCTACCCCTCACCCCGGCTCTACTTCTTGTGCACCAACCGCCCTGACCTGCTGCAGTTCAAGGAGGACTCCTTCGAGGTATGTCCTGCTGCCAGCACTCCCCCCTTGTCAGGCCACTTATCTGGCCAGACCAGGTGATGCTGGGTGGGTGCTGGCCATGAGGGCCATCCTGGCTGGTGGAAGGCAGGCACATGAAAAGGCCTGGCCAGGTCCTGCTGCCTCCTCCAGCCCTCTCTCCCACAGGTGGCCGGAGGGGAGGTGTACACCATCGGCCTGCGCTTTGCCCCGAGCCAGACTGTGGGGGAGGAGGAGATCCTGATTCACATCAATGACCACGAGGACAAGAACGAGGAGACCTTCTGTGTGAAGGTCCTGTACCAGTGAGGCTGCCTGCCTGTCACTGCAGAGCTGCAAGTTCCTATGCCAGCCCAGCAGCTTCATCAGCACCACCTTGGGGGTGGCTGTGTTTGTCTGAGGGTGCTCATGACCCCCATCCCCTGGCTGTCACCTTGCCAGGCTGGGGGGTGTCTCTGTCAGTGGGATCCCTGGGCATTGCCATGAGTGCTGGTGGTGCCACGCTGCTGGCACAAATTGAGACGAGTGGATGTGTTTGTTACGGCACTTTGTGACTGCAGGATCTGTATTTTTGTTAAGCATGATGATATTTTAGGCACTTTGAATCTTTTTTTAACTTAAAAAGTTTGCAGATTTGATTCTGCAGAATATTTTAAAAATATTTTATATTCAACAGTGAGTTTTGTACACACTAAGACAATTTTACGGGGTTTTTTAATACATTTTACTCAACCTTGATCCATAAAAATTGCTGTGCACAACTGTCAGAGTGTGGCAGCATTTTCTTCCTGAGGAGGTGGAAATCCTCAGCATCCCTGTCCTGTGGAGATGAGTCCTGGAGGTCCCCTGCATCACCTCCATCCCCTGGAGCATCTTGGGGGTCAGGGCAGGGACCATAAATGGGACTGGGAAGGTAGGGCAGCCCACCCACCAGCTCTGGAAATACCTCACTCTCCACAGGCCTGAAGCTGGTGAATTAGTGGCCCTGATAAAGTCGGGTGCTGAGTTCCTCTGCCTCCCTCGCACTGATGGGAAATGACAGCTCATATTTTAGAAATGATTATACTGTCTGCAGCACAGAGAGGCCCCGAAGTTGGGTTATTAAAGTAGATTAGCTGAATAATTTTTATTACATTTTCACACAACGATATTTCTTGAGGCTTATGAATGAGCTGGTGCTGTACCTGCAGCACAGGCAGCTCGAGTGGTGAATGATGTGCCAGCATTCAGGGGATGCCAGTACAGGGACTTGAGCTGAGCTGGTGCTTGAATGGTGCTGCCTGCTCCCCTGCAGCACATGTCTGTGACCCAAAATCTACAGAGCTGTCATTAAGAAAAGCTGATAAAACTTTCCCTGTAGGAAATGCAAATGCCTTATGTCCCAGCTGCTTGGCATTATGGCCATGGCCCTTGGAATTGCTGCTGCTGCTGCCTCTCAAACTCCAGACAAGTGTGGGGGCAGCTTCCTGGGTTCCCACTTGTTAATGAAGTCATCCCTGCTAATGACAATGAACTCGAGCACCCGTGCCTGGCATGCAGCTTGGTGTGCTCTTCCCATTTGCATTCATATCAGGAAGGAAGCTGGATTCCAGTAATGACAAAATTAATTTGCCCTAAAAATCTCAGTTTGTGTCTCATCACTGAGGTGTGCAGGGAGGGGAAGGATTGAAAAGCCTTTTCCATGGGTTGAGTAATTCTCAGGGGTGTTGTCCCTCTTGGAGCAGATGCAGATGAGACCTTTTGGGCACTGGAGTGTCCCTGCCTTGGCAAAGGCCTTGCTGGAATGGCAACAGAGGAGTAAGGAGAGCAGGGAGACCTTCCCCCAGCACCCAGGCTAGGGAGGGGCAACTGAAAAATGGCAACTAGTAGTGAGAAAATAAGGCAAAAAAAAAGAAAAACCAACATTGGAACTGGGGGCAAAGCTCCTGCAGCAGCTGAGGGTCCTTGGGAAACTGGCTCTCAGGATGCCCAAGGCTCAGCAGGGTTTGCCGCCAGCCCAAACTTTTAAACCCAGCTTGTTTTCCCCATTATGAGGAGGAAATTGCGACTGCCTGAGAACCCTCTAATTAAACAAAGCCTCACCATAATATTTGCTGGGAGCTTGCCAGCCCTGTAATATGACATTACCGGGCATCTTTATTAGCTGAAATGAGTATTTAGTGCCTCTGCCAACCGAAAGCTGACTGAGGCGCATGGAAGCAGCACGGCAGCATCCAGCAGAGGTTCCTGCAACCTGCTGGTGAGGCAGCATCACCCTGGGAGGCTTTCCACTGAGACAAACCCTTTCTTGGTTATTTCCATGTCACCCAAATCCAGCCCAGCAGCCCCAGCGTGGGAGTTTGGGAGGTTTATTCCCTGTTTCTCCCTCTTGTCTCTCTGAAAGCGCGTCACCGACTTGATAAAACCTGATTTAATGGTTACAAAACCCAGAGATAAAGCTGCTCTTAATGGATTTCTTTAAGATCAAGGCTGTCAAATAAGAGGCTCAGAATCCTTTCTACAGTGAGAGCGACTGTATTAAGTGCACTCAATCACACCCAGGCGAAGGTTCCCTAAGTGAGACACTGGCTGGAGGAAATGCATTTTATTAGTGTCTCCGGAGAAAGGAGTCTGGCAGGAGGGTTGAGGAGCCTCCGAGCTGCAGTGGCTGTGCTCCTGTTCAGCTGCAATGGATGGGATGTGAAGGATTTTGCAAAGCACAACCTCACTCCCTGGTTGGTCCCGCAGAGAGGAGGGTGATGGGTGCCATGGTGACATAGAAGGAGCTGGCCTGGGGGAGAAAAACCCCCAGGGAAGGATGCTCACCTGGGGATGGTGCTCACAAAACACACCTCAAAATCCACCTTATGGAGCTCAGCTCCTGCAGGGTCTGATGGAGAGTGGGGCATCCAAGGGGGTGATGCTCAAAGGCTTTTGGAGGTGTCAGATGGAACTCACCCCAGCTGAAGGGAGGGGTGGAAGGAGAGAGGCCTTGGTAGCTCTGGGCAGACCAAAGCTTAAAACACAGATTAGTTTTTCATAACAATTCGCAGCTCTGTAATGAGAAATTTGCAGCAGTTCTAAACTGCCGGTTGCTTTTAAATCATTTCCCGTCTTTCTGTCTCAGGCTTGACATTTGATGATGAATTGAGTCTCTGTGTTCATTTACCCACTGATTTACTGTACGGAGGTGGGAAACCGCAGCCACCTTAGTGAAGGTCAACATGGAGCATTTGCCTGTAATTTCCAAATACTATTAAGGTTTTTAAATAAACCGTGTGGGTGCTGTAGGCAACGAAAGCCCCTCTTGCAAGGCTGATGCTGCAGGGGATTCTTCTGGGTGGTGAGAACAGGTTTATGGGAGCAAAAGCAGATCACTTGGCTCATCAGCATGAGGGTTCATCAGACTGCACCCCAAATTCATGCTTAGAGAGCACTTGATTTTAGGGGCACTGGCAGCTGCTCCTCACCTCCCAGCCCAGATTAGCATCAGGCTCTCCTCCTGCTTTCCCGTGGCTTGCCAAACCCTGCACTCATCCCTGTGAAGTTGGAGGGAGCTGCCCCACAGCTTCCCCTGAGGTGCTGGCTTTGTCTCCTGCTGCAGGACCTGGTTGTTTGCGGCTGTGAATCTGTTTGGCGGGTGCGAGCAGGAGGTTTGGCTGCGCAAATGTCACGCAGATCTTATCTCAGGGGAAACATCCTTCAGTAATTACAGTAAATGAAAAGTCCTGGAAGCGAAGCCTTGGAGGCTGCAGCCTTCTGTTTATCTCCCAAGTCTGAAGTATGCATGGAGGGAGCTGCGAGCAGGAGGTGCTGGTGGCTGCAGTCCCTGTGGTGTGGGGATGGTGTCAGGGTTTGCCTTCACCCAGGGTGCAGGCAGCAGGATGCTCTGAGCTCTGCCTGCGTCAGCCATCTGCCCCCTTGCTGCAAATTAATAAGCAAATTCAGAAAAAAAAAAAAAGAAAAAGTTCTATCTGTGGATAATTTGTGCACAGAAAAGGGGCCAAATGAATTAAATAAATCATTTGCTGCTACACTGGTCCAATTTGATTCCCTGCCTCTCACAGCTACTTTTCAAGCCTAATGGTATCAGATACCCTTTTGGCACCCATTTTCAGAGCCACAGGCCCCCCCTGCTGCTCCTTAATGCAGCTCATCTCCTGCCTATGGCTCCCAGGGCCTCTGCCAAATCAGCACTTCAAATTAAAGTCTTCCCCACCTCTCCCTGGTTTCCATGGAGATCCGAGTGGATGCTCCCTTCCTTCCTCCTCTTGAGCCGATGGAGGGGCTCCTCCCGGGGACTGCCCTTGTGGGGCCCGGGAGTCTCCAAGCATCCAGCAGTTCTGCAACTGCCTTTGCCGTGTGCAGCCACTGGTGGCTTCAGTCCTGGTGTGCTAGTGACCCTGTCCCAGTGCCCCACTCCACAGTGAAGCATCCCAGCCATGCCAGGAACAGATTCCCAGTGTGTTTTCCTCCCATGTTGGAGCTGATCCCACCTGACTCCCCAAGGAGCTTGGCCAGCAGAAACTCTTCTCCTCTGGTGGGAATCAGCTCCACAGCTGGATGAGGACCAGGCTGGTTTGTTTGTAGCATCTTTATCTAAACTATGGGTTGACTTCTGTAGTCTGCACAGAGATTTCCCCAGCACTGCCTGGAGCTGTTTGGCCAAGGCTGCTCCAGCAGTGGGAGTGGTGGTGGGAATGCCCTTGCACGTGTAAGCGAATGGGCAAATAGCTGCGAGATCTAAGGAATGACAGTAATTATGGAACAAAATTATTATTAATGTACTAATTTACCTGGGAGCCAGGCTGTATGTAATTACACTCTGGGATCATGATAAGGTTAATGCATTTACCTTCCTAGGTATTTATAGACACTTGGAATTGTTCTCTCTGTGAGGACCACATGTGCATGTTCCTGGCCACGTGGGCCTGGCAGCCGAAGGGGGCATGGGGAGGTTTGTAGCTCTTTGCTAAAATTGCTCACAGGGGGGTTTGGGACAGCAGCAAACCCATCTCTGTGGCCTTGGGGAATCCCAGGGGATGCTCACCAGAGGGGATGCATTCTGCTGCTTCCCAGAGCCTCTTGGATCATGGCCAAACAAATTCTCTGTGGTGTGTATAGCTGAGGGAAACTGTCCTGGGGGCCACCAGCATCTGGCATTTGGCTGCCTGGAAATCCTCCCAATGTTCAGGCTCAGCAGTGCTGCAGCAGCCACCCAGGCAGAGGGACCAGCAAACCCAACCAGTTTGTGCTTAAGAAATCAGAACTTCACAAACACCTCGGAAACTTTCCAATACTGGCAAAAAGCTTCTACCTGTGAGGATGCTGTTCCCCACACCAGGTCCACGTGTGTCCTTTAGCAGTTGCTGCTCAAACCTCTGGTGCCCCAGAAATGCCAGGCTGGAGCAGGGCTGCTCACCCACACGGCAGTGGGTGGGACAGCCTGGGGGCTGCTGCCGTGGCGCTGAGCATCGCTTTGGCACGGGTGTGAATAAAGAACAAGCAGGGCAGGATCGGACAGACCTCAGAGTCCCCCTCTTTGGGGATGTTCTGGCTTCTCCCCAGTGCCTCGGGAGCTCCCTGCCCTGCTCCAGCCCACCTTTATTAATGTCACAGTGGGAAATGTCAGCCGGGTTTGCTGAGCATCCCACGGCGCTCAGCCCTCCCAGCTGCACCGGCTGCCGAGCCCGCGCACGCGGAGCCGCTCGCTCGCGGGCCAGCCGCGCACGGCCGGCGAGTGTCACCGGGGATATTTCTCCTGGTGTCACATGGGGAGGACAGCAGCAAGATGTGGAAGGTCAGCGCAGCCCTAAAAATATGTCTCTGCCTGCGCACAGCTGTATTTTTGGCTTCTTCAGTATCCAACAGACAAACTGCTGGTGAAAGGCCGGAGAGGCCAGGGCACAAGTGAGGGAAAGGTTTAATAAGGTTACGGGAGGCCTTGAGGACCCCTTGGCTTGGCCTTTTGCTGATTTATAGGGAAATAATGTGTGAGTGGCTCAGGGGAGCCCAAGGCTCCCTCTCCACTGCAGACCTCTGCAGCAGGAAGGTCAGAAAGGGAATTGATGGAGAGAAGCTAATGAAGCCCAGCAATATCCCAAATATTTCTCCAGAAATCAATGCAAAAGTTTATTGCTCTCTTTAGAGAAGGGGAAGGGGATAAGGCAGGGGAAAAGGAAAGGAAAGGGGAATGAGGAGGGAAAGGGGATAGGGAGAGGAAGGAGAAAGGAAAGGGGATTCTGAGCTGCCTGTCAGGCCTGTTTAATTGCATCATGTAAACCCATTCTTACAACAAACATAAGTTTGAATTATGTGTGTTATTTTTGCAGACTGTTTGTGCATGGCTGAATTTCATGATGACAGAAGTGAGTTACGGCACAGGGTTATGCAAATGAAGTACTTAATTAAGTAGGAGTCATACAAAATAAATTACAGCTCCACCAAATGCCCTCTGTTCTTCCTCTGAGTCCAGGTCGCTTCCAAGTGATCATCTCCTGACTGAGAAACTTCCTGGTCAGACAGTGTTGCCTCCCCACCTTTGCTTGAGAGGAGGATGGAAGGAGGCATCACCATCCATGGAGAATCCCCCACGGATGTCCCCATCCCATCCCATCCTGTCCCAGCCCCACCAACATGACACTTTGCCACACCAACCACCACTCTCCTTCCTCCAGCCCCATTAATCACCCTCGAGAGCTCCTCGTAAGTTATCAGGCCCAGATGTTTCCCGCTGTTTGCTACAAATGTTAATTATCTCCTAATTACTTCTAAGCAGGGGCTGAGCTGGCAGAGAGTGGGGAGAGAGCCAGCCAAGGGCATTTACAGCCCAGGGCAGTGGGACATGCAGCAACAGCTGCTTCTGGCAGGGAGTTTGTTGGAATTCCTTATTATTCCCCCTGATTTCAAATACTTATTGATGAGTTATCTGGGCAGAGCCCCAGCATGGAGGTGCCCTGGGCATGCAGGATGTGATGGTGTGGAGCCCTCTCTGCCTCTCAAACCTCAGGCACCAGCATTTTTGTCAGCCTGCAACATTTGGGTGCTGCTGGTGGCCACAGGACATATTCCTGGGGCTTCATAGTTGGCTGCAGAGATGGAAAGCTGATGGGCTTGGGTGTTGTTGGAAAGCTCCTTTGAAGGTGGAGAATGGTTTCTTTGGGGGAGTTGCAGCCCAAATTGAGCCATCTGTGACTCCATGCAGTTTCTTGCCATCCAGCATGTCCCCAGACTCTCCCTAGATGCCATAGCATCTCGCCATGGCCATTGTGCTCGTGCCACTGCTGTGGTCCCACATGGGGACTGGGCAGAGCATCACTGGGATGGCCCCTGCATGACTAGAAAAGTCTCAGCCCTGCCAGCTTGGGCAACATGGGGCAAAAACAATTTGAAAAACCCCAACCCAAGCCAAACGGAGTGAACAGGAGAACAGCTTTGTGGAAAGTTTATTTTTAGCTCTCTCCAGTGTAAAAAACAATTAAAGGAAGTGTCAAACCCCGCTCCCGAATGCGAAGAGCTGGAAGCCAAATGTCACCCCAGCTTTGATCCCCTTGGAGGCAGCAATGCTGCTATCAGTTTAGAAGCATTAATTTGCATATTCATGTCCCCTAATTTGCTCTTCGGGAGTTGGAGTCTAACAGCTAATGAAGAAAGTCTTCCTGTGCATGCAGAGGAAACCTGGAGTCTCTCACAGACACGCTGGGAAAAATAATCAGGCACAAGTAAGTGTCCATCCCAAGGGAAAAGGTGCCCAAACAAAAAAGCTTTGCAAAGACCAAACACTTTGCTGAATATCCAGGGGATGGGGTGAAGGAGCCACCGAGTCCCCAGTGCCAGGATGTGCCCTAATTCTGGTAATGCTGGGAGGGATGCTGGCAAGGGGATGACGAGGAGAATGTTGAGGGGGCTGGAGACCTGCTTCCCTGTACAGCAACAATTGAACCATGGAATGGGAATGGGTTGTTTTTGGGGAGTACTGGGCATCCAGGGACCTGCCAGGACCATCAGGAGCTGTGTCAGGAACCAAAGGGCTGCTGGTGGCAGCTGGCCAAGCAGGCAGCGTTATCAACCACACTGCCAAGTGATGTGTCCCTTCTGCTCACCCTTAATTCAATTTCTTTCAGCAACACAATAGCTCAGTTTTATGTCTGCCATTCATCAAGAATTAAACTTATTGTCATCATTGTTGGCAGGGTATTGATTCTGAGATGGCACTGAGGCTTGCAGGAGGCGGCGACTGCTCCGCATCCATGCAGCGTGCCCGCTCCTCATCCCACTAATGGGAGCACAGGGACCCCCCGTGCCTGTGTCTGATGGAAATAATGGGATGTGCAGGGATCCTGTGTGACCACAGGATGTCATGTGAGTTTTCCATGGCTTTGGCAGGTCGGCATTGAGGAGGGGGCTGGGCTTAGGGAGTGAGTGGCCGGGAGCATCACCCTCTGTCATCCGCCACTGTTGGAGCAGAGTCACGGTTATATCAGGACAAATCTTGGATCATACAATGCCCTTTATTCCTCGTGGGGCCCGGAGAGCTCCTTCTATCTGCTCTGCCGAGGGCTGCAATTACAGCTTTGCTGTCAGTAGCAGATAAAGAGGAGGCTGTCAAAAGGCCGGGTTAAGGCTGCTGCCCCTGGCAGGAGCTGTGTGGAGAGGGTGAGTTTCTGGAGGGAAGATGTGCCCCTGCTTTGGCCAGAGCTGGACAGGCAAAGCCACCCTGCCAGCTCAGCACAGGGCTGGAAAAAAGCAAACCAGAGCACTGCTTCCTGGGGAGGCAAGGAATCATGGAATTCCATAATGTTTTGTGTAGAGAGGGACCTTAAAAATCATCCAGTTCCACAGCCCTGTCACAGGCAGGAGCACCTTCCAATAGACCAGGTTTTTCCATGTCCCACCCACCCTGGCCTTGAACACTTCTAGGGATGGATATCCCAGGTTAATATTGTGTGACTCTGAGCTGAGAAAACTCTTCCCAGCATTTTGATGTGTCACATGGCTCGTTAGCCTCTGGTGCAGTTAACCTCTTGATGGTTTGGTGTTACTAATTCCTTTGGTAATTGCAGCAATAACAATAATCCCAGGAAGCTTGTTGTTGTATGTATGTGCTGTGCTGTGCTGTTCCATGCAAATTCCCCTTGGGAAGTGTGGCAGTTAATGGGACCTGTCTGCCTGGCTGGGAAACTCCTGTGGGATAGTGAGTGCTGGGCTGGTGGGCTGGCAAGGCACAGTGCTGTGATGGCACTGGGAGCAGAGCTGGTTGGTGGGTAGCTCCTCTTGTCCTGCCTGCTCTGATGGGGGTTACACTGCTGGGCTTTTTCTAGGACACTCCTGACCCATCTGAATCCCAGATTTCACTGAAACTCAGGAATTTCAGCATGAGCTGCAGGACTCTGAGCGGTAACGTCAGAGGCGAGTTTGCTGCACTGCGTTATCTGCCTCTTACATCAGCTCCCCCTAAGAAATCACAAAGAAAAAAATCCTCCACATTCTTTTCTTTCAGCAAATGCATTTTAAATAAATTATAGGATTAAATAAGTTAAAAGTTTAATCGGCTCCCCCATTGTGCGTGAGTTCAAAAGGAACATTTATCAGGCGCGAGGTTGGGCCGCAGTTCATCTGTGCCGATGGAAGATTTTTAATTTGCTCAACTGGAAACGATGAGAAGAGTTGATTAGATGGGAACTGTAATTTATTCCCAGCTGTCAGCAGTTCTGGCACCCTCAGGGATCTGGAACCTTGGGGCAGCCACAGCAGTCTTGTCCCCTCTGGGACTGGTCTGGGGTGCCCCTCATCAGACCTGAATGTGTTTGTGGTCGTGGCTGATGGTGTGGCTCCTTGTGCTCCAAGAATCACTCCCTGTCCAAGAAGCTGCGTGAGGAAGCCTGTCACATCAGGGACATTCCAGGGAGAAGCAGCATCATGGTTTGAAGTATCCTGGGGCAGGGATTGGGCTCCCTCCTGGATTGCTCAGCCTCCCAACACATCTGGATTCTGCCACCACTGAGTGCTGGAGGAGCAGCTCTCCAAATGCCTCTGGTGTCTCCAGCCCCTCAGAAAAAGGATGCAGTGCACAAAGCCAAATCCACTTTATTAGCATTATCGAGGAAGTGAAATCCTTTTCCATAAGCGGTTCTGTGTCATTAACAGCAAAATAAGCAACTGCTGACAGCCAGGCTGCTCTGGAGAGCAAGCCCACATCCATCCTAGAAACTGAGACATGCCAACATGGTGATGTCCCCTTTCATCTCCTTTTTCCTCTCCTGCCAGTCCACTGGGGACCCTGGGAATGCTGACAGCAGTGGCAGGTGGCTGTGGAAGAGTTAAGGGTCTGTGTTTTCCACTGCCACTCTTCCTTCTCAGGGAAGACAAATGATTCATTATGTTCCCCATCATTTTCACTGATGCCTGGCTGCCTCCTGTTGAGATGTTGGGCCTGTGCCACGCAAGTCGTTAGCGTGATCCCCAAGAAGAGCCGTGGAGAGCCGTGTTCCCTATTTGTCTGTAGCAGCTCCTGCCAGGGGCAAACCTGTGTGATCAGCTCTAGTTTCTTTCAGATCTTCACAAAAATGCCAACACAGACAGATATGGCATGAGAATATCACAGTGACGTCCAGCTTTTCCTGGGCAAAGCAGAGGAAACTGCTTTGCAAGAGGTTTTGCAAATGGGTGGATGGGGAAGATGCTCCTGCCCATAGAAATGACTGGGACGGTCACAGCCTGGAATGGTCAGCCTGAGACGGTCACAGCCTGCCCACACTGAGGGTTTGATGTGGCCTCTGCCAGCTTCCAGCCCCCCTGAAGGTAAATATCCAGCTCGTCTTCTCCTGGGCAGTATTTGCCTCTCAGATCCATGGATGATAGTATTCAACTTAGCCAGAGTCAGGGAGCTGCAGGCAGGGTGGTGCAAACTGCATCCCAGCTGTTGGAGCTGTCGTGCTCCTCACAGCAAGAGGCAGACAGGGATCTGTCAGGAAACTATGGCCCGAGTGCTGGTGGTAGAGCTTTTGGCTAAAATTGCTCCGTTTTCACTCACCAGAGTGACCCACTGCTGAACTGCACATAGGACTGCAAGTAGAACTGTGAGTAGGACTGTGAGTAGGACTGTGAGTAGGACTGTGAGTAGGACTGTGAGTAGGACTGCACGTGGGTTAGAGGATGAGAGTGATATTTGCAATGAAGCCTGTGTCCAAATCCAGAAGTTTTTCAGATGACACAGGGAAACTTCATTTTGGGCACAAGTCAGACAAGATCATACGGATTCATGGAAGCTGTGGGAGTCCCCTGCACTGCTGGGATCAGCAAGGAACCACTGTGCTGAGTGAGGTCTGGGTGTGAGCCATGGGATGATGAGGGTTCCAAGCTGCAGGAGGGCTGATGTCCACAAAGATCCAAGACCCCAGCGCAGATCCTACAAGCCCATGAGCTCCCCAGCACATCCTGAAGCCCAACCCTGCCTGAATGGAACGTGTTTCTGGTTGGGAAAGGCATAGCATTAACAGACTATCAGCAGGACCAATGAATACATAAAGAGAGATGTGTATTTTGGCTTCTTGCCACAGGGATGAGTTATTCCTGTTACTGTGTTATTCCTGCTATTGTGTTATTCCTGTTAATATTTTTAACAATCCTCTCCTGCTCAGGGGCACTGGAGCTTGAAAGGAAGCAAAAGTGGCTTGGCTTAAGGCACTGGGCAGAGAAGTAAAAATGGCTGTGACTGCTGGGGCAGGGAGGGAGAAATTCATGATGGAAATTAGGGATACTCTGGCAGTGGTGAGGACCCTGGTACCAGCTGGGACAGCAGCCCCTCAGCAGTCTCTGGAGCATTTTGCTGCAAGCAGTGCTAGCTGCAAGCATCAGGAAGGATCTGGCTCCCTGCATGGCACTCACTGGTTTATTTTGATAGGCAGGAGCCATTCCTGTTCACAGCCGTTTAATGTAATGTGGGAATTGGTAATTTGGGATTGTGGCTGAAATCACTTTTGAATACATAAAACATAAATACAGCAAAAGCAGAGAAATGAGCCATAACTCTCCCTAATGGAGCCCCGGCCTCTCTGCTTTCTGTGGCACAGGGAAAAATGGTCCCACTATTTTCGACCATTAATTCTGCCTCGGCCTGAGCTATGCTGTTCCTGGTTTCCCGAGCACTTTTTACGAAATAATGAGGCTATTTATTAGCAGCAACGAGGCTGCACAGAAAAAGGTGTTGAGATAGTTTCTATAGTAACTCCCTGTGAAAACATTCACTGCTCAACCGTCCGAAGCTGTTCTGCTGCCCCGACTGCTGGGCGAGCGGAGGAGCCCCAGCTCAGGTCTGACCATGGAGCCCTGCACTTCCCTTTCTTCATCCCCTTCAGGACCCATATGAGAGGATGCAGGAGCAGCAGCATTGTCATTTTGGGGTTTATTTGACAACATTTCCCTGAGAAACCCCATTGAGCAGGTGGGAGAGGAGGTGGGATCCTGCCGGCCTGATGTTGGGTTGCTCACTAAGGGTACACGCAGCAGCCTCAAGAACAGCCCCTGGGGTGAAACCCAACAGCTCTTCTCTCTCCCTGCAGCATCTTCTTCTCATCTTCCTCAGCTGTAGGTCACATTTTCACTGGGCATTTAGTGTGTATTCTCAACTCCCTCCTTGGAGCAGGGGAGGAGCAGGAGTGGAGTGGGATGGCCTAGTGCAGGCTCGTGAGCATCCTGAAACTACCCAGGAGCAACAGCTACTCTGGCTGGAAAGAAGCACTCAGAGCTCAGGTTGCTCTCTGCATCACAGCAGAATTTCCAGGAGTAATTGAATTTGGCCATTCAGTTATTTCCTCGAATAACAGAAAACTCAATTGTTCACATTCGCCAGTTGGATGCCACAGGAACTTAGCACAAATTCCATTGTTCTTAAGCACAGTTCTACAAATGGTTTGTATTGAGTAATACAAACAGTATTACAGTAACTCCCCAGCACTGCTCAATTCCAACATTCCAGCACATGGAGTAACCAGGCAGCCTTTTTGAGGGGAGTGTCTGAATACCCACATTTTTACACCATACAGCTCTGTGTGAGTACTGAATAAATTCCAGGAAAGCAGGGGTACCTGAGGATTAAGAGGAGACTGAATTTACTGAGGAAACAGTTACTCACTTGGCCCTATCTGGCAGCTGGACAAACAGGGCTCGGGAAAGGAGGATAAATCAATCCCAACCCATCAGTGTGTGCTGGGGGAGCGGAGCATCCTCCAGCCCACACTCCGGTTTGCCAGCATCTCCCATCCCCCGCGAAATCGTTATTAAAGCTGGCAAGCCATCATGAGAAATAAAGATTTATCGTGGCGTAATTTCCCAGGAGGGACAGAGATTAATGCCGAGGAGAGAGGAACCAGCAGCCGCTTTCTGTTTGGGTAGCGGATGAGCTTTTTGCTCCCTGGGGAGCCGGCAGCAGTCCAGCAGGGGATGCGGCCTCAGGGCTCCATCCCAACCCTGCTGGCATCCAGCCCATCCTGGGGAAAACATCCCAGGACACCTCTGCCTTTTTCCTTCTTAAATTTCCTTCTTAAATTTCACTGTTTCAAGCCATGCAGCCTCTCTGAAGGGGCACCAGCAGGACCACCACACTGTGCATGCAGCACAGGGAGAGGAGGAACATGAGGAAAGCTGCAAAGAAGAGGGACAGTGTAGTGCTTTAGTGTCTTTTACAAAGATAAATATAATCTGTGGACTGAAGAAACTGAGTCATACAGACACTCTCACAAAAGGCCCCTATTTTTGTTACTGCTTTGCCGGGACGTGTCACGGGAGGAGAGACGGGATACAGTAATGCACTTTTCGATTTTGGCTGCAAAATTTTCATCATTATAATTTCAATTAAAATTGCTCTTTGAAGCAGTTTGTCTTCAGGCTCAGCCACATGAATCTTTGCTTTCATGAACACGGGAAACTAGAAAAATAAAAATGACCCTATTTTATCCAGCCTGGGTTTCAAGGACAGGGCTCATGCTGGAGCACAGTGGCAGGATGGGATGGAGTGGGATGCAGAGTGTGGTGTTCAGGCCCTGGAAGCATCCTTGGCTTGCTCCAGTGCAGGGAATTTCTCCTGGAGCAAGGACAATGCCTGCCCCAACACGATGCTGAATGAGGTGCACAGTGCCCCATCCCTTCCCAACTTATGCAGAGTTAAATGAAGCAGAGCAGCCAATGCCTCTTTGGACTTGAGCAGTGCCCAGTGTGTGATGGGGCAGCCACAAATTGATGGGAGCCCTTGGGGATGGCAGAAGGACAGGTCCTTGCTGCCAACACTCACCAGCCTCCCCTGCCTCTGCTGGGATCTTGGGATGGGCCGTGAACACCTGTGAGGCGGAGATTATGCAATGCTTCTGTAGAAACAACTGATGTTCAACACTAATTTATGGATATACCGAATTATCTAATGCAAATGTGAATAGGATTTACAAAGAGATATCAGAGAGGCACCTACAATCAAGTCACTCTTTGCAGAAAAGCAGAAGACAGAACGTGGAAAAGGAGCCCAGTAATTTATGCACTTGCGTGTCCCGTTCCATTCTCAGGAACGTGGTTACCAGATCCTGCGCCTGTCCTTCATAACTGCTCCCAATGTCATCTTTTTAATGAAAATTAAGTGCTTTGGTTGTACTCCACAGAAGCTGTGCGGACATGACTAATTGCAGCACTGGGAGATGGCAACCTCATTTGAAAGGAAGCAAGTCCCTCCCTCCCAAGGGAGGCTTCAGCGCGGACTCTTCCAAACAACAGAAGCCATGGACTTAGAAGGACTAAAAATATTACCCCTGCATCTGCACAAGCCGTTTCATTTCCTCTTCATTTTCTCTAATTTTCTTTGTCTTCAGCTTTAACTGATTCGATGCATCCTAATTATGAGCACATCTGCCTGCTCCTGTGGCATTCTGGCTGACCTGTGCCAGCATCCGGGCTGGTGAGGAGATGGAGAAGGGATGGACAGCAGGACTTGCTCTCCATGGACCTGTGGATATCCCTCTGGCCCCAGGTGATGTACAGACATCCCTGAGGAGAACTTTCTGCATGCCAGCTTTCCTGTGCTGTAGTCCTGTGTTGGGATGCCCAACTATTTTCCCACAAGTACAGTCAGTTCCAGGAGCAGGAATTCCCAGGAGCTCAGGATTGCACGGTTCCAGCTTGCCCTTGGGTCCTGTGAGCAGGACTGGGGCTTGCCTTTTCAGGTTAGCCATTGCTTAGGAAAATCCTGTGTAAACCCAGCACTCAGAAGTCGTTTATTCAGCTGCTAATTTATGACAGTGTTTTTCATCCTGATCTTAAAGAAAATCCATCCTCACACTGGGGCTAAAAGCAAATCCCTGGCAAGATTAGGTTAGCCTTGAAAAACTCAGCCTACAAGCAATTATCCAGCGCTTCCGAGGTGTTTTGTCTCCTGCACAAGGAAATCAAAATCCCCAACCAACGATTCGTGGGAAGAAGAGGCTCCAATACCAGAACAAGCTGCGTGTTGTGTCCTTTCTTTAATCAAGTTAATGGTCATCATTTTACATGCTAATGTCTCCTCCGTGGTCCATCAGCCGTGCAGCTGCAGCCGCCTGCAATCCACCGTGTTTTACCTAAGAGACCCAATTACTGCTCGGCTCGGGGCGGGCTGACGTGGAGCGTTGCAGAGCAGCCTCCTGCGGCTCTGGAGCTTCCTCTGGCATTGCCTGGGCCAGGAGAACCATCCCGAGGGTTTGGCTAGAAAAACAAGGAGCAGAGCAGAAGAGCAGCTCGTGTTCTGCTTCACTGGCTTGCTCAGGAAGGCTTGGGAATGGCAGGAGGCTGTGGGGCACTGGCGTACCCTGACTGACAACCCTCCGAGGGGTTGTCCCAAAAGCCAGAGGTTGTGCCAGTGGCAGTCTGGCCTCGAGCCCCTTGGGCCACTGGCATTCTCATTGCCATCTCGTGGCATTCTCTCACAGATGCTTTTATACTTATTTTTTCACCCAATCCAAAAGAATTGATAATAAAATAACCAAACCCAAATGTTCCATGTTATTCCCCATAACCTTTGCTCTTGATGGAGGTTCTGTGCTGAAAGGTGCCAGCCAAAGGCAAAGCAGAGGTGGGCAGTAACACAAGGGATGCACCAGTTCTCTGTATTTGTTACCAGGGGGTCACTTCCACCTTCACCGAGGGGAGAGGCACCCACCTCTTTTTTCAAAGTTTTTGCTCAATTTGTGGATAGCAGAAGGGTGGATGGTACACCCACCCTCCCATGCGGGTAACCTGCAGCAGACTCGATTGCTGGCTGCAGCATCCTCCCCGACGGCCCCTCCGGCAGGACGGGGGGCAGAGGAGGGGCCGTGTCCCGGAACGCTCAATCCTGTCAGGAGTGGATGGATGCAACACCCTGCCGGCTGCTCGCAATCTCCAAGGGCTGAGAGATAAGGGGGCTGTCAAGGAAAAGCCGGGCCGGAGAGATAAGGGAGCTTATTCCGTTCAATTATTGGGCAGATAAGGAAGCACAGGCAAGCCCGGCTCTCCTAATTCGTCCCAGTCAGCCTGAGAATGCCGCTCCCTTCCCCAGGAGCCATCCCCAGGCGGCTGCGGCACTGCCCAAGGGCTGGGAATGCCCGCTGCAGGCAGAGCCGGCTGCCCCGCTCAGCCCCTCTGGAAATGCTAGGAGCTCAGGACTGCTCGGGCTCGTATTTCCTTTGAAATATGGCCCTGGCATTTCTCACAACCTTTGCACAAAGGTTAGGAGGGAGCGTGATGAGATTTGCTTGATGACAGGGAACTGGGATGTGCTGTCGGCGGGGGTGATGGAGCACTCTCTGGGGAAGCAGTGGCTTGCCTGTGGTTTGGAGGAGTGTGGACACCCCAGCAGGGGAGAC
Source organism: Hypocryptadius cinnamomeus (assembly GCA_013400635.1). NCBI lineage: Eukaryota > Metazoa > Chordata > Aves > Passeriformes > Zosteropidae > Hypocryptadius > Hypocryptadius cinnamomeus. The sequence goes on along the minus strand of VYZP01037209.1, from coordinate 99,731 downwards.
AACCCCCTCCCAGAAGGGCTGCAGGCAGGAGTCTGCAGCTCCCTGTGCTGTTTAGAGGGTGTTTGGAGAGCCATGCATCCAAAGAAGGATGGAGTGGGTGGCCAAGGTGTGGGGAGCAGGACAGGAGAAGTGCAGGATTCAAGGGGGGAAGGTGGTGCTGGGAAAGGCCACTCACACAGGGAAGCAGCTCCAGCCTTTGGGGGCAAACACCAGTCCCTGACACCTTCCTTGGTGAGGGGACCAAGCTCTGCTGGAGCCCCCCTTCCCTGCCAGGCCAGTACCAAGGAAGGAGCAGCACGCAGGAAATGGCCTCTGTGGTTTCACCTGGGTGCCTCTAATTTACCCATGATTAATTTGAACCATAAATCTCCAGCTGCAGTTACTGTGCACACCGGACTGAAGATAGGTATTAAAGTCTTTCCTGTGGCCATCAGTGGTGCTGGTGCATGCAGGCAAGGACAGAGCCAGACCCTGTCCTTGTCTTGGCTCTTCCTCCCCTGGTCAAGCTCGTTCCTCATGGCACCTTCCCTGTGGCACATGGAGCCAACTGCACATAGATCCCAAAATGGATCCTGTGCTCCCTGGCATTGCCCTCCCTGCAGTGGGATGAGTGTGGGATGGTGATACAGTTTGCAGGAGGTTCAGTATCCCTAGTCCAGGGCTTGGATCAAATTCCTGCCTGGGAAAAGAGCTCAGTCATCTCTGCCTCGCTGTCAGCTGCGGGAGCGGGAGCAAATGCACCCTGAATTCCCCAAAGTTGGGGCTGATGGAGAGGCAGAGCTGTGGCTGGGCCGGGACAGCTCCGTGCTTTGGGGAAACTTCCTCAGATTTTTAATTATCACAGGCAATTAAGACTTTAAATCTGCCAGGCTCCAGCTGCCACAGCTGGCGCAGCTCCAGCGGCACCGCCGTCCTCTCTGAAGGCAGCGTGGGGATGCTGGGCATGGCTGAGGAGCTCCAGGAGAGGGCTTGTCACCAAAGCCAGTGACAGAACCAAGGTCATGCTGGGGCTGTCAGCAGCACCCAGAGCTGGGTGAGCAGCTGGGAGCTGCTGGGATTCTCCCAAGAGCTGCTGGAACACCTCTGAGAGGAGTACCTGGAAAATGCTGACAATGCAGTGAAAAGTCAAATGTTTCCCAGAAGGCAGATGAACAACGAGAAAAATCCAGGGCTGCATTAAAAACATCTCAAGGTGCAGAGGTGAGAGAGGTGGATGGAAATGGGAGCCTGGCTGAGGAGAGGTGGGTCCAAAGGAGAGGAAGATGGAGGGGGAACATTCAGCCAGGTGAGGATGGATAAACAAAATTCCACAGCCCCCAGGGAACCCCCTGGGCACCATGAGGCTCTGGCTGTCCCACAAAGCCGTCTGGAGAGCCCTGGAGAAGATGTGGCAGCACAGAACCAAGCTTTTAATACACAGAAACATCATGAAGTGCTTCAGGTCTCACTGCATCCACTTTTCTCTTTCCAGGGTGGAAATTTATTCCAGAGCTGATAGAGGGAAAGCCAATGCAGCCATGACATGCTCACAGGGGGATGTCTCCCCACGGCTGCCTTCTGCTTTATCACAAATAAATATTGCTGCAGAACACGGGGGAAGCGTGAGCTCCACCTCATCTGGTGTCCCACTATGTAATTAGTGAGCACAGATCAACTGGAGCCTAAAAGATGGGAGAGAGAAACCGGAGGATCTCACTCAACGAAACAGAAAACAAGGAGCCTCACCCAATGAATGAGCTCTCTCTAAATATAACCAGGACTGCAAAATTGTGTCAGGGAATAATTCATATGCAGAAATAGCTCTAAAACTAAGTGGAAGCGTGAGAGCTGAATAGAGCAAACCCCAAGGAGCCGTAAGGAAACGGCACAAATTTGGCGGAAGTATGGGAGCAATCCAGGAGCTTCCATTATTCTAATCCATGATTAGAAGTATCCTGAGACAGTTCCTGTATGCCTAACCTCCCTTTCTCCCCTGCTGAGCCCTGGGCTCCTCATGCTGGCAGCACAGAGGTGATTAATTCCCACAGCTCTTGACGCTGGCTTGTGCCAGCACCAGCACCCTCAGCACTTTGGGGCTATCCTGGACACTTAATTTAATATGGTGTGATTGGATTTGATTAAAAGCTATTGATTGGGAGGACAGGGGCTGGTAAAATTGTGGCCATTTGTCAGTGGCTGGGCAGTGAAATCTCTGGGCTAATAAATCAGGGCTGGCGCTATTGGTGCACAGTGACTGCAGTGCAGGACATGGTCAGGCTCCTTCCCCTGGCACCAGGGATGGACTAATCCCATTAGAAATTACGAATGTTTCCAACATGGAGTTGCCTCTGGGGAAGAGCCATGGAGCTGGAGGGTGAGTGCTGAGGTACCCAAGGCCGGGGGTGATGTACCCTGTGCTCCCCACTCCTGGGTGCAGACAGGATGCCCAGTGCAAGGCAGCGATTTCAGAGGCCAGCACAGCCCATCTTCAGGGAAGCTCCTTGCTCCTTGCCTTTTCCTTCTCTTTGGCAAGAGCGGCTGCCCTCTGGAATGGCTGGGATGCAGGGAGCTGCTGCACCTCCCATAAAGTGCCCCAGCATCTCCCAGGGGATGCTGTTGCCACCTCCACAAGCTGCTCCTGGCATGCAGGGCTGGAGCACCCACCCAACGTGGCTATGGCTGCCACTTTGATTGAGAGGAACCATCCATGGGCCGCTCCTTCAGCAGCTGTGACACACAGGAAAATTATGGAACGACACTCGCCAGCTCTTTAGCAGCGTATTGACACAACAGGGACCGGAATGATGAGATGTGAGGCTTCTGATGCATCTGTATTATTCCCAGCACGCTATCGCAGCTCCCAGAATGGGGATGTCAAATGGCTTCCTCCGAGCATTTTGTATGTCTTTAAAAATGAAATGGGCTGTGCTGATGCCTTCAGATGTCTAATGGGTGATGCGAGTGTAAAAGTGCCACTTCATGCTTTGAGATGTCACTACAGTAAATCAATCCCATTTTCGCTGCTTTTATAAGCTGCAAATATTTTCTCAGGGCTGCTGAGGAGGGAGGGGCGCAGGAGCCAGGGACTGCTGGCAAAAACGAGCGCAGCCAGGTCGGCCTTGTGGTCCAGCTTGGCTGGCCCCTCATCCCACGAGGGACGTGTGAGGGGCAGTGGCTGTGAGCCCCCCGCTCTTGATGGGCTGCTCAGCAGCCTGGGGGCTCGGGAGACATCCCAGCAGCATTATCTCCTGCCTTGCCTGGCCTTCTGCACCACCCAGCCAGACCTCCCTCTGTGTATCTCTTCGAAGTGCTTTGTAATCGCTGACACGGAGCCAGGGGAAGCTTGACAGGTCGGCGCTGTATTAAAAATGATCCACGATAATAAAAGGGGAGGAAAAGAGGCCTCTGCCTTACAAGGAGGCTGAAGGCATGGAAGATTAGCAGCGCTGCTGTATTGCACACACAGGAGGAAACTCCTATGCTTGGGCTGCCTGTGTGCGGGGGATTAGTGCCACCAGTACCTGCCAGGACCTGGCAGCTGGTGAGCTGAGCAGCAGGATGGTGATGCACACAGGTGATGCACACAGGTGATGCACACAGGGTCCCTGAGTGCCACCCTGAGCGCTGGAGCTGTGGGACCCCTGAGGTCCCAGGAGCCAAGGCCAAAGGTTGAGGGAATGGGGAACTTCTGGAAGGAGAGGAGAGGTCAAGGACCTCAAGGAGAGGTCCAGGTAGCTCTGCAAGGGGGAGCCTGCAGGTGAGGCCAATGGCCTGGTCTGGATCAGAGGAGTGCAGGAGGATCCCCCACTCCTTGACTCCTCAAGAGCCATACCTGGCTGCTCTGCTGTGATTTACACATCTTGGTGACTAATGCAGTCATAATCAAAATGGACCATAATCATTACAGCAGCGAAGCAATCCTTGCGTTCTCCTATTTACTAATCTTCAACTTCTCCTTGTGACCTTTACTTCAAAATGTTTCAATATAAATAATGCACTTCTGTGAATATATTCTTCTGATTATTTCCCAAAGCTCTGATTCTCCATGTGCGACGGTCCCTGAAGTGGTAATTTGTTCTCCTTCCTGGTAATTGCAATTTTAGAAATAGCTTTTCCAAATGCTCCCAGCCTGAGATCTTTTTTGATATCTTTCCTTTATTTTCCCCTCTGTAATAAAGCTGCTTCCCAGAATGGGGAGAGGGTCTAGATCAGTGGGAACCCCAAGGCAGTGGGGGCTCTGTAGGTGCCTCTTACACCTCGAGATGTTTGTGTTGCCCCAGGAGACTCTGTCTTTCCATTAGGCCCCTCCTAATCTATTAGGGCATTAGGTAGGAGTCCATTTATTAATCTCAGATTAACTCTTACTAATTCCAGTTGCAACTAAAATTTGATTACTGTGGGGTGGGGCTGCTCAGACAGAAAAGATCCTGGCAGGAGAGATGGCAGTGGGAGAGCTGAGCAGGGACCTGTCCTTCCAGCAGCTCATCCCTGAGGCCCCTGTTCCAGACACACATCAGTCTGGAAGTTAATCAAATGCTCATTCCCACACAGCAAAGAGATTTGGACTCTGGATCCAGGCAGAGTGGGGCAAGAGGGGACCCCCAGGTGGCCTCGTGCCCAGGGACCACCCCACACCCGAAGGCAGCTCCCCAGCTTGGGCACATTGCCTGCAGATGAAGCGTTTGCAGCAGCCAAGGTCTTCACTTTTGGAAGGGCAGGGGGGCTCTGGCTCCTTCTCCCAAGGGAGATGCCGTGGCATGGCCAGCTCTCCTTTTGGCAAAGCCACAGCCCCCAGCTCTAACCTTGTGCAGCCAGTTGAGAGAAATTGTTCGTGATGAATTTAAGCTGAAGGTTAAGAGCTAACATAAGCTAGAAAGTCAATGACTAATCTATTAAGCTCCCCAGTAACTTAATTTACATGTTTTTAATGATTACTTCCTACCTGGGCACTCTGAAAACTAATTGGACTTGAATCGTTAAGTGCATTCAGAGGTGGACTCAAATTAATAAGCACCACTCCTGTCTGCTTTTAGATGCAAGAGAGAATCAGTGCTGGCTCTGGGGGCTGCCAGACACCTCATTGCAATGCAGCCACAGCTGCACTCCTTGGGCTGGGGGTACCTGCTCTCCAAATAACCAGCTCAGCTGTACCCACTGCCATTTAGGAATTAAAACACTGATTAAGGGCTTGATGCACTTCTTGGAAACTGAGTTTTTTTCATCCATTGAAAGGGAAAAAGCTGCTTCAGATTTCAAATGGGGCCTGGACCAAGCATTGCTTCTAATTAGTCAGTGGTGTTCTCAGAATTGAGGGGCTGGTGAGGGCTGGCTCTGTGGTTTCTCCACTGCTGGGTCATGAGCTGAATTCTCTCTTCCTTTTTCTCCTCTTCACCAGCTCAACTGCAGATTTCATCAGCACTGGTCCCAGTCTCACTGCTCCCTCACAGAAAACATGAATCTCAGCCTCAGCAGGTTAGTGGAACCCCAGCCATGCCAGCATCCAACTCCTCTCCCCATCACTGTGCATTCCCAGGGGACAGAGGGGGCCAGGAGGCAGGGGGGACCTGGGCTTAGCAAGGGGTGCCCCAGGAATGGGGTTGTTACAACACCCTGTCGTGCTGAATTTGCCAGGAACCTGCACGAGAGAAACTGAGATGTTTCTGCACAGGCAAGAGAAGATCCTGCCCTAGGGAGAACAGCCTGGCCAGAAGGGAGGGAATGTGGCTGGAATGAAAAGCACCTATTTAAGAGATAACCTGAAAGCCCTTTTAATATAATGTAATGGTAAAACACAAAATGAGACTTTGGGAAGCAGCGCTGGTTCCTCACTCAAGGCAAGGATGAGCACTTAACCTTGGATCAGTCCACAACAGGCAAAAAATACCATTGGGGTATTTATTTCCCTGAAAAGCCCAGCATCTTTGCTGGCACTGTGGGATATAAAATGAATACACCCAGCATCAGATTTGTAGGGCTCTTTTTGGGCAAAGATGAGCTGCAGTCATGGGGGACTTGGCTGGGAGTTAGAGTTGGAGCCAGCTCTGCCACTATTTGTGGCATCCAGAGCTGTCCCCTCTTGCTCCAGCAAGGGACCGACTGCACCAAAACATCAGCATCAGAATGAAACCGAGGATTTCACAGTTTGCCATCAGCTAATAGCTGAGCAAACAGAACACAGCGCTGGTACTGGGGAAGCTGCTTCCCCCTGAAGAACAGTTCTTTTAATGAGGCTCATCATAATGCTCATTAATTTGTGTACATCTGGATGTTCAGGTTGGCAAATGCGGAGGCAAATAGCTTTGTATTGTGTTGAGTCACACACACAATTGCTTCGCTACTCCTTCTCATGTGGGTCAAGGAATATTTGCTTTAATGAGAGAAAACTGTTTCTTGGAAAATGTCCCACAGCTGGCAGATCCTGAGGCCTCCAGAGACGGAGCTGTGGGGTGCTGCACTCCTCACTGCTGCCTCTCCTCCCCACTTACCCCACTGAACACATGCCAGTATTCCCTTTCTGAGCAGGGAGGTTTGCAGCTCAGCTCTGTGCAGTGGGAACACAGATTTTTCCCCTCTGTAGGAGCTGTCCTTTCCATCTGTGCCACAGGCAAGGGATACCCTGGTGATGCCCCCACCGTGCTGCACCCCCAGGCCCTGGGTGCTTGGAGCAAGTGGATGGTCTGGAGTGCTGGATGGTCTCTCCCTGGCACAGAAAGCAGGGAGAAGCCTCACTCCAACCTGCCGGACTCCCTTCCAGCACAAACACCAGCTCTGCTGGAGAGAACCCTCGCTGTCCCTGGGGACTGAGCTTTTCATCCTGGGCTTTTCATTAGTGTTCGATGCTGGAGTTACACAGATGCTGCCTGCTCCCTCTCAATGGCAAGGAAATTATGCACCTGGGCCAGCAGCCAGGATGCCGAGGATTTATGCTTTTCAAGGTCTTTTATTAACTTGGCAACATATGGCTCTATCCTCAGAGCATCTCCTCCACCTCCTCCTCCTCCTTCTCCTCCTCCTCCAGCTCTTCCCTCTACCTCCCCAGAATGCTGGGGCTGGACCAGGGCTCTCCCTGACTCCTTGTGCCCTTCATGCTGGATTTGTTCATCCCTGGGGAAACAAGCCCTTTAGGAAGGGTGGGATGGTAACAAAATTACATGAAACAATGTTCTTATTAAAAATATATTTCATTTATTTTCTTTTTCACTGATGTGAAAGACTGATGTGAAATCAGTCTTTAAAACACCAGTAGTGAATATTTAAGACACTGAAAGCTGTTTTCTTTTTGGCATGTACCTGGATTTGAGTAGAGACCCTTCAGAGTCAGGATTGCTGGATGCTGCAGTCGCTGTGTGCATATGAGCACTTGGAAAGGGCTCCCCTTTCCTCACTTGATTGTTGTCTTTAAGACTCAGGCAGCAGCTGCCTTCTCTTCAGCTTTGCATCTAGTGAAATGCAGGGATGCTCTTGGAAATGCACAGTGGAGGCAGTGGGGCCATGGGCAAGGAAAGCCATCCTCACCTCTAAAGGTTTGGGTAACTCCAGGAGCAAACCCAAGGGCTGGTGGAGGAGCAGGAAGGAGAACTGCCAGGGAAAGACCTCACCAGAAGATTCCTGCATAATACATGTCTGAGGAATGTCTAATGATGCTGAACTCCAACTGGCTGGAAGAATGTCATGCTGCTGCCTGGCTACAGCCGTGTCTCTTCCCTCTCCTGGCTAAAACACGGCTGGGCTGCATCCAGCTAAATCTCTCCTTGCCTGTGGACAAACCCAAACACCAGCAGCAATGCCAATCCTGCTGATGGGTGAATTGGCACCCAGCAGGGCAGCACCCATCCCACGACATCCAGGGTGTTCTGGTGGCAGTGCTGGGAATGCCACCAGGAGCGGAGGAGAAGTTGGGAGTCACCATTTACATGTCCATGAATGCACCAAGTGCTGCAAAGCGTGGCACAGTCCAATGTGGCATGGTCAGACCTGCTTCATCCCACCGAGTCACCAGATCTTCCATGCTCTCAGCAGAGCAGGCTCAGCTTTCTCCTTACCTGCACATTTTCCAACCCTCCTTTCCTGAAGCTACAGCCTTGTGCACTCAGACCTGCGGGATGAGTTTGTTTACCCACGTGCCTCGAAGTGCAGAGCGTGAGGCTACAGTGGCATTCGAGTAGCATCGAGTGCTTTCAAGATTACACTCGCTGAAGTAGTAATTAATGTTTGTTTTATTATGTTCTGGGGAATGATCGTCCAACAAGATAATTCAAATAAAGCCGAGCATGTTCCGAGTGAACGCCGCTTAAAGGCTGATTCATTGCAAACTGGCCCGTGCAAAGGACCAATAATTAGGAGAAAAGGCACAAGTAGGAGCATACTCGCCATTTATCTGCCTTTTATGTAATTAAAATGATGGAAATTATGGCTTAATGAGTGGAAATTGGATGTGCTCTTGAGAGTTTTGCGTGTCTTATTTTCCTGCAAGCGTCAGTCTCCAACCGTGTCCCTCCAGCTGTGTCCCCAGCCTGGGGGCACTGCAGGATTGCCAGGGGCCACTTGGGGACAGAAAGCTGGCAGTGATGGTGCTGACAGAGCTTCCACCTGCTGCACCCAAGGGTCTGCACCACCCTGGGTCAGGGAATGAGGGCTGGGAGACCGTGGCCAAACACTCAGCACGAGCTCTGCTTCCCACGATTAACTCCTTCCTAATGTCTCATTAAATTACACACAGTGAAACCACTGTGTCACATCAGATGGTAAATAAACCTGGGGAAGGCAGCACATCCAGCAGCCTGAAAACCACCTGGTTTTATCCCACAGCTGAGAGGTACAACAGGGAAGGGCTGCTCTGCCAGGATGGTGGGAGCTGGCAGTGACACTGCCAGCAGAGCCCCGGTGGCTCCACATCACAGCCCGAGGCTCTGCAAGCTGCTACGGCACGGTGTGTCGGGTGAATGATGAGAAGAAAATTGTCCTCCATCTGTTGAAATAAATTCCACCACATTTGCTTCTCTCATTAGCTGCACAGGGGCGGAGCGTGGTGTTAGGCCCACGGAGGCAGAGCGGGTTAATCGGGGTGCCAGCAGGTGCCAGCACGGCCACCCCGTCAGGACTCCCACGCTGGCAGTGCCAAGGGGACCCACGCACGCCAGGGGGTGGCTTCCCACTTCAGCTCCTCGAGGGAGCATCTTCCACAAGATGGAGCCTGTGGGCAAACGATGGGCGGCCGGGAGGACGCTGGACAGCGAGCGGCTGTCTGTCCGTCCCGCCGCTCCGACACACAGGGGTCTGTCCGTCCATCTGTCAGCCAGGTGATGCCCGCAGAGCGATGCAGAGTGGTCTGTCTGTCCATCTGTCCATCTCCCATGTGGTGCCCTGAGAGAGTTGCAGAGCAGTCTGTCTGTCTGTCCATCTGTCTGTGTCCCATGCGGTGCCAGGCAGTGATGGACAAAGAGGACCAGGCAGCCCTAAGGGCAGGGATGCCATCTCAGGGTAAGTCCGTGCCAGGCTTGGTGACTTCTGCCTGCGCTCAGAGGGCACAGAAAGCTGCCCCACAGCAGTTTTGGGCTTCCCATTCCTCCCGTGGGATGCCAAAGCTGCCTCAGTTTCCCTCTCACCCCACGGGCTGTCGCTGATGCAGGGGCTCTGGTTTGGGTGAGTTCACCTTTCTGTATCAACATCTTGCTGCTTTGCCTGTTAATCCTGAGAGGGAAGTGCAAACCCAAGATGGATCAAAATAAATGCCAGAGCCCAGGGAGAAATGTCAGCAGCTGTCAGGGGGATGGCAGGAGTGGGGGGCTGGGTGCCCCAGGGAGGGCTCCCATATCCCAGCTCACCTTTCCAGAGGAAACCTCTGCTGGCACATACTGAACTGAAGAGTCCTGGGAGAAAGGCTAGTGCTTGCTTGAGGGGGTTCCCAGCCACCCCCCCATTCCTGGGCTCTCTCCTGCCTTCCCCTCTTGCTGGGAAACCTGAGGCAGAGGGGGGCAGCTCCGCTCAGCTCTGCTCTCCATGCCATTTCCACATTATGCTAATGCACAGCTGCTGAATCCTCCTTCCCAGCGTGAATTCCAGCAGGTCCTTCCTCCTAAGTGGGAATTACTTCCATTTGCTGTTTTTTTTTTAATTATCCAGTGCTTAGGAAAGTATCTCAGCGCATGGGCTGTGGCAGCCTGGGGATGCTTGGCACAGGCAGGGTCCCGTGGCAGGTAATGCCAGGCACCTTTTGTTGATGCCAAGGACTTTTTGGGGAGATGCTGAGGAGCTGGTGAAGCTGACTGGAGCATGAGGCAGCTCCGGGTGGGTGAGGGGATGGCGGCGCTAGGGGACAGCAGCAGTTCATTAATGCCAATAGAAATGGAAAGAGGATTTGGAGAGTGAGAAGGGACAGATCAGCAGTGACAGGGAATATGGAAACAGCCGACTTTTGTCAGCCTGAGGAAATCAGTACAGAGCTACTGGAGATGCAAAGAAAAGGGCTATGATATGAGACACTGGGGACACCCAGGCTGGGGACAGCAGAGCCAGCACCACACCAGGGTTGATGAGACCCAGACCTGCTCTGCTGCCCATCATCCCTGAAATCAACCTCACCACACATACTAAGATGGCAATAAATTTCAGGGATTATGTCTCTCTGCTGTTCTTTGGAGAGGTCTTTGGTTGGATTTGAGGAGAATTCTTATTTGAACAATAGGTCAGATGTGGATTCACCTTGCTGCAGACACAGGAGCTCTAATCTGGGAGGCTTTTAGCCCTCTTGCAGAAAGAGAAAAGGAAGAAAATCCTTGCTGTCTAATTATGCTGGTTACAGGCAATCAGCCTCGCAGCCATATTCCAATGACTTTTATTTGACACCAATTGATCACACTTTAATTGCCACCCAGGGCACAAGGAAAAACCCTCTTGAGGAGAGAAGTTTTGGAGAGTTAGAGAGCACAGGGACAGCTGCTGCAGGTCACAGGCAGTGACCTGGGAATTGCCTTCACAGAGCTTGGCTGGAAGCTGGGAATGTTCTGAAGGGAGCGGATCTCTGCCTGATCTGTGCCTGGCTCTGTGTCACAGTGCCTGCAGACAACAACTGCAGGCAACAACCCACTGGGAATGGAGCTTCCAAGGGGGAGAGGAGCAGCCAAACACACCTTTGAAAGTGTTCCAGTATCTTTTACTGCACTGTAGCACTCCTCCAGCAGATAGCGGAGCAGCTCTCACACAGAGAAGCGTGATGCCAGTGATAAAAACTGATTAGGATTTTTGAGATAGAAAAGTGCATCAATTCTGAATGCACACGCTGGATTTATCGCTGCAGAGAAGTGTTATACTCACAACCTGACCATCCTGTGCCTGCTCCCAGCATCTGCAGAGCTCAGCAGGGCTACAGAAGCACTTCATGGGTCTTCTGCACACTCCCCCCAGGCCAGGCAGGAAAACCTCCCAATGCAAAAGGAACAGAAAAGTGTGATGAGAAATTCTTATGTTCTGTGGAAATGCTGGTCTTTGTACACAGGGGCAGAGTTGCAAACACTTGAGGACCTGCTTCAGAAATGGGCAGTTCAGCCCCCTGAGCCTCGGGAGAGCTCTGTATATCCAAAGCTGTTTCCACACACTGCTGGGAGTGCTGAGGGTGAGTCTCTCATGTGGCCTCTGGCCACTGGCAGGGCATCACCTGGATGGGTTGAGGGGCAGCCTGGGCAGCCTGGGCTGGGTGAGATGTGTGAGCAGCACCCAGGGGGAGCAGGGCATCCCAGTTTCATGGGATAAACCTCCTGTGGGGAGGAGCTCAGCTGACACCAGAGCAGGTAGGCAGGAACACCAGGATCCCCCAATGTGAGCATGATAAAGGAAAACCCTCCCTCTCACACAGCCAAAACACCACATTTTCAGACCTGAGTCATTCAAATGACAAAAGGAGACAACCCTGGCCCCTTTCAGTAACTGTGCCTTTAAATCTTCATCCGTAAATGCATTAAATATCTTTTAATGCGGCAGTTGTTTGGGAACAAGTCCAAACATTTAAATATTGTGGCCAGGACATCACTGCTCAGACTCCTTGTGCCATGCTCCAGTGGAGGACTTGGAGCAGGCAATCGCTTCCTTCCGTGGGAAGTGTCAGCAGGGTCAGGGCTGATGCATTGTAAATCAGTGCCTTGACAGAGCAGCACCTTGTTTTACTCAGCCTGCTCTCGTCAGGTTGAAACTCATGTGCAATTCTAGCACTTGCTGCTGGGGAAGAGGCTCTCTGGGTGATAACAGCTTTCCTTTGGCACCCAAACATGAACAGTAAACAAAACCATGGGCTGCTGCTATGGCATTGCTGCACTGGGAACCCAAGGAAGAGGTGGAATAAAAGTGTTTTCTTTCCCTCCTGAACATGTGGCCAGCTCTGAAGACTTACAAAACCCCCATTTTCAGTGCTTCATCTTTGCCATCCCTGCACTGGCGCTGGTGAGTTGGTGCCAGCACGGCCCTGTCCCTTCCAAGACTTGCTGTCCCTCCCTGCTCAGTGGCACAAGGTGATGTTTGAGGTATGGCACCTGAGGGGTGCCACAGAAAGGCCAAAAGCCGGAAAAGCTCAGACCAGGCCACGATTATAAAACCAATCCTCAGCATCAGCATTCAACAGTCAATATTCAGCACCTCACCTTGGTCTTGGTGCAGTCCTACCCAGCTGGGGCTGCCCACGGAGCTGCCTCAGGATGAAGAGCCCAGGCAAAGCTAACCTAGAAAAGGGACAGAAAAAAAAAGGGAAAATCTCAGCTTTGTATTTAACAAACAGCAGATGATATGGCTGTGTCTTGTTTGCTTGGAGCCAAGCGAAACCCCGCTGCTCTGGAGCAAAACGCCGAGTTATTGAGGTGAGAAAATGCGTGGGCTGGAAGCTGACCCGCCACATCCCTCCCCTCCCGCCCACGGCTGGGTCCAGCCACCACAGGGACAGAGCAGCTCTGTAACGAGCTCACCAGAGCCATTCCTCAGCCTTAGGCAAGGAGAAAAGAGAGATGAAAAAGAATAACCCAGAGAGAGAATTTAATTGTAAACTCTCGCTGGTGAAGGTGAAGCATAAACCAATAAATGGTAGAAATGCGTCTGATAAGCTCTGCTAGGTGAAGATGAGAAATGTGTTGGCTGCACGTGGGAGTGTGTGGGATGATGAAAGGCTTTGGAAGTACCTGCAGCAGGAGAACGACCCGTGGGGAGTAATAAACAGGGTGCTTAGCAAAGGTTTAGGGGAGCTTTAGGCTTTGGTCGTGGTGATGCTCTCGCTTTTCCCTGTGGGGGAGAAGAGCCAGGAGGGAAAGCTTGCAGGGAAAACACAGCAAGAGGGATCTGAGAGTTCATCTTGGAGCTGGAGGTATCACAGAGGAGCCTTTGCTGATGCTGGCTGCAGGCACTGCCTGACAGTGATGGGTGGGTTGTACTCACTACAAGTTGGGCTGAGCCTCTGAAGCTCTGCTGCTCCACCTGGACCCCGGCAGGGACTCCAGCCCTGGCTCCAGGAGGGGAAGGTGCTGCAGCTCTGCACCCCAGCATCCCTGGTGGTGGCCTCACCAGGACCAGAGAAGGAGATCCTGTGATAACCAACTCACTTTAAAAGCAGTATCAAGTACTTTTGGTTATCTGCAGCTGGGAACACACCCAGCTTCAGATATTCCAGTCTATGTAATTGAATTATTTAGGGGCTGGCATGGTGTGATGAAATAGGCTTTCTTCCTATTTTTAGGTTTCCATCTACAGGGCTGGAAATTACAGCCATTAAAATGTTCTATTAGTAATGATATATAAAGGGGAAAAAACTGATCAGACTTTTCTAGTGCACATAGAGCATTAGGATATCATTAATTTTAATGATAGAGCCCAAAATTACAAAGCTATTACAGTCATACTTGAAGTTTCCAGAAAAAAAAGAGAGAGAATCAGTCTAAATTGTTGTTAATGAGTAAAAAAATATTTAAATCATATTTAACGGACCTTACAATTATGGCTGATGTCTCTGTGGGCTGATGATGGCTTAGACTGGGGTTGTTCCCTGGTGCTGACAAAACAAACGTCTGGGACAAGGCAATAGTGAGGGGAGTCCAGGAGGATTTGCTGGAGTGTTCTGGAGGGGAATGGAGAGAGGCCATGCTCCTTGAAGGGCTGCTTTTGGCCTTTTATTCCCACCTCTAAGCCCTTGTTACAGGATTCCTGCTGCCCTGGAGGAGGTTTCCAACTCCATCAGCTGCTGAGCAAAAAAAAAAAAAAAAAATTCCCAGCCCTGCACACTGTGGAGTAGGCAGCAATTAATGGCCCTTGGAGGGCTGGAGATTTTCATCTTGGTTTTTCTTTAAAAAATAAATGACTGAGGAACAAAGTCCTTTGGGAAAGCGGATAGGGAAAAAGAAGAAAGTTGGGAAAATTAATGCTTGAGGTGCTTTGTGCTCCCTGCCCCTCTGGCGTGAGGGGAAAGGATGCAACACCCAGAAAGCAGCTGGGATTTCCCTGACCTGCAAGCCCAGGCAAGGGGGCTGTGTGCTGTGCCGATGGGAGCTGGATCCTGGATTTATTGAGGCATGCTTGCAATAATTCAACAAGCATCCCCTGGCCTGGGAGCAGTGACAGAGCCGAGTCTCTCCGGAGCAGGGCTGTGACCGAGGGACAATTTACTGCCTTGTCCTTGACAGCTCCAGTCATTTCTAAGTCACCAAACCCTTGACTTCCTCATGGAAGGAAGGAAAAGCTTTTTTTCCAAAGGAAAAGCCCTCTCTGCTGAACCTCCCACTGCTCCTCTTTGCTGGCAGCTCTCCCAAACCCTCTGAAACACCTGAGCAGAACACCTGCAATAACTTCACAGGCTCATAATGCTCTGGGTGACATTAAGGCTATTTTCCAGGTTCCTGCTACTTAAGACACTGCAGTAGAAGGGTCAAAAACTTTACAAATTCATTAGGCCTCAAAATAGCTGCCTCGTTAAGCACCGTGGAGACGGCCGATAACGGGAGGCGAAGCAGAGCGCCCCGGAGATTGGATGTGCACACCAGGCTGATAAATGGCTTCTCTGTGGCTATTCCAGAGCCTGCAAGGGGAAAAATGCCATCCCACGGATGAACAGGTCTGGAGTTTAGTATGACAACTCTTGGAGCTGCCTTGGCTGGAATGAAACATCTCTGCCTTTGGATTGAGGCAGCAATGTGACCTTCGGGAGAGGGGCTGCAGGAGAGCAGCCAGAGGCCAGCAGGGATCTGCCTGGGATGCAGAGCCTCTCCATCCTTCCTCAGGTGCTTTAAAGCAGCACCTGCCCTGGTGCCTTTGCCTTGGACGGCTGTGATCTCTGCACAAGGGATCTCTGCATCCCTCCCTTAGGTTTAAATAATCCTACTTATCAATCCCACCTCTGCAGCACGTGGGGAGGGACAACACCTCGTGTCCTGCACCCCCAAAGGGTTTCCACTGAACTCAGCTTGGTCAGCACTGGCTGCAGATCTGGGACATGCAGCACACCAGGGCACTGAACTGCTATCCCCTTCCTGATGGATCAGAGGGAGGATGAAGACAGACGGTTTTCTCTGACCAGGGTAATAGAGTCAGCAATTCCACTTGGATAAGCACATGGATTTTATGTCGTCCCTGCGCAGCCCTGAACAAAACGCACCGGTGGCAGAAGACGCACAGCGCTCTCTGCGGAACAGTATTCCCTACATGGCAGCTTGCTGCTTAAGAAGAAAGCACTCCAACACTTTGGAAAATAGGAAGATCCCAAAGCTGAATTTTAGAGTGCTCATCTTGCAGCTCCCAAGTTCATTACCAGCAGCAGCGAGTGCCGGGTGGCACCGGTCCAAGCAGTGCTTAGCACGCACATCACTTGGAGTGGACCCACAGTCCCAGAGTAGCTGGAGGTGTTACTCACATCCTAAAAATCCAGCATCTGTCAGAGTTTTTGATGTTGGTGTTTTTTCCATTTTCTTTTTAACGCCAAGACTGGCACCACCTTCATTCTCAGACTCATCCTGTCCTTGTGAGGCAGCTGAGGCTGGAGGTCCCACTGTCCCTCACAATCCTGAGGCTCTTCCTTGGGCTCTGCCAACAAGATTTTCCCCACTCATCCTCATTTCACAACAGCAAGGTGTTTTCCAGTTTTTGAAAAGCAGAAACTGAGATAAACAGCCCCCCCACCCATGCATGTCCTTCTTCTGATGCTTCTCCTGCTGCTCCCACTGTCCAGTGGTTTGGGCATCTCCTTTGGAGAGTGCTTGGAAAAAGAAATCACTTTTAATGAAAAGGCTGGGGGAAAAGACGATGTTCAGGGCGATGCACAAGGGAGAGCTGCCTGGCTCTTGGGGGAACAGACTCCCCAGGCAATCAGTGGGAACAAGCAGGGACAAAGCCTGCCCTGCTGGAGTGGGTGCAGTGGGCAGGTGGGGAGGAGTGGGTGGGAAGCCAGGGAGACTTTGGGGTGTTGGAATGTTGGGGGACACAGGACAGATGATGGACTTTGGACCTGGTTAACACAAGAGATTTGATAACAGGATGCCTTGGCAAAAGCAAATGGAACTTTGAAAATTAGACCTAGATTGCAAGAAGATTAAATCAGACAGGTTTACTGGAAAAAGGAAATCCCATTAAACTCTGCAAGCAAGAGATGTTGTTATATGCATCAGTTTGTGTATGTGATTTTAACCTAATCAATGTAGTACATGCTACTAGTCCCAGTGAAATAGTATATTAGTTCTTGTATCCCACAATAAAATCAGATTCTGATCACCAAATCAGTTTCCCCCTCTCTCTCCATTGCTGACTTTGGGGTTCTTCTCACAACTGCACTGAGGCTTGCCTGGCTGAAGGCTGGCAAAGGGCATCTGTGAGTGCTCACATTGGAACCACCCAGCAACGAGGCTTTCTATCCAGTTTTCCCTAATTTTGCACAGCCCATCCTCCTGCTGTCTGTGGTCATCCCTCCCACCTCCCCCCAGCATCCTTCCCCGTGGTGCTGCACGACCCCCGACAGTGCCAGCGTCCTTGTCGGGGAGGGAGGTGTTGGTCTCCTCTCTGCCCTTGCCTCTGCTGAAATTCAGGTGAAAGCTGATTTTGGCGGGCTGCAGGGCTGCAGGGCACACCCTGTCCTGCCCTGCCTCTCCTCAGAACCATGGGGCATCAGCCTGAGCAGGCACAGCTGAGCACACAGCTCAGGAGCTCAGCCCAAACCTGCTCTGGTTCACCACGAGAGAGCCACGATACCTGCAAATTCGGGCTGAGCTTCGCCAAATCTATTTGCTTGATCAGATTTATGTAGCAATTCCAGGACGAGGTGAATAATGAAAATGACTCATGAATATTTCATTCTTATAAATCACATAATTCATATCTATTCACAAATATTTGCTTTGCCTTATAAACTGGATGAATAATTTACAGAAATACGGAGCAACTATTTTAAAGGAAATATGAAATCCATTGACTACATTAATCAACAAATATTATTCAACTTTTACAGGTTCAGCTTGCTGACAGGCACATTCCCTGTTTATGAGAGGAGCTGGAACAGCAGATGACATTTCCCATATTAAAATATGTGGAGATGGAGCTCAGTTATCCCCATGTGAGGGTATTTCCACGCTTACCTGCTCAGTCTTGGCCACAGCAGTCAGTGCAGGAGCCCCAGATTTGTGTTGGCAGAGGGCCTGTTTGAGGGGAGAGAGCTGTAGGAGGGTAAAATAAGTGCTTATTGATCCCACCTTTTCTTGGCTGGCAGCTCTGACAATAAGTAGTAAATAAACTGTTAATTTTTCTAATTTTTGCAGTAATTCCCTCAATTATTGAGCTTTTTAAAAAAAATCAGCTGCTTAAACAGAGTATTAAGTGACAGCATTAATCCACCTGTATTTGAATGATAAAGTGATTAATCTGACTCATTTAAATACTGTGATGATTTGGTGATGAATGTCCTGATGGCAAAAAGGGCTCAATGGCCAGGCAGGTATGGGGGATGCATAGGGACAGGCACAGCCCCCATCCCAAAAAGGTCACCTTGATCACTCCGAATCCATCATCAAACAGCTCCATGGCTATGGCTCATGGCATTCCCATTCTCCTTCACCTCGGATCCTTGATCCTGGGAAACTCTCCTGGCCTGGCAGCAGAGGGGATGGCCAGTGCTGGAGGGGCCTCACATCAACACATCACAACCACGCTGGGGATGCTGTGGAGCAAGACAGTCCATCAGGGGCAGGACGGGAGAAATGTCCTGTACAAGGACATTGTCACTTCATGTTTCAGGCACCAAAGCATCTGAGGGATGCCAGTGCCTGTGAACTTGCAAGGAAAATCATGGGAAAGCTTGGCAGATGGAGGGTAAAGCCCCCTCTGCCTCCTGACAGTGTCACTCACTGCTCTGTGGGGAGTCTTAAGTGCCTGAGACACTTGATGGCCATCCTGGTGTGGGAAAATCAGGTTTTCACCTGGGAAACTAGGAAAAGCAGAGAAAGAGCCTGGTCTGCTGCTTTCTCTTCTCCTTTGCAATGTAGTAACAGGGTGAGGAGGGATGGGGCAGCTTTGTGATGCCTAAATTAGGCAGCTCCTAAGAGCCCCCCCAGCCTGAGCTAAGCAGGAATGGGGTGGAAATGTCTGTGTTTGAGCTGGGTCCCTGAGGAGTGGGGCCAAGGCCAACATGGATCCTGGAATTTCATGCTGGTTTCTGCACCCCAAAGCAAGCAAAACTCAACATCCTTTTTAGTATTCCTACCACTGGCAGCCTGTCTTCCAAACTATCCATCTGTAACATTTGTAGGGCTATTAAGAGGGAAATACAATTTCATAGTCACAGATAAGAGATTAGACAGATCAATTCCTCCCCTCCACATGGGCTGGGAGAGAAAACTCAATTCCAAATTGCAGCGGAGGTTTTTGTTCTCCTGCTTTATTGAGCTGTGGGTCCCGCCACCAACTTTCCTGGTTGTTTCCTCATTAAGAGCAGCACGTTCATGACTGATAAGACAGCCAGACGTGCAGTCAGGAGGGACCTGGCTGTGGGGAATCCTTTGGGATTAAGGAGGCTGAGCCCGCCTCGGCAGCCATCCATCTTCTGCTTCGAGGCAGCTGTGGCAGAGCGCCTTCTTCCCTTGCCCCCTTTCCCATCTCTGGGGTTTGAGCTGGGATTGATTCCCCCTGGGAGGGCTGTGGCTGCCCCATGGGGCTGTTTTGGCACGGGGAGCAGGCGGTGTGCTGGCACAGAGTGCGTGGTGTGCCGTGGCGGGGAGCCGAGGGGACTGTTACCCTACAACGTGTCACACTGTGCTAGGCTGCGAGACGAGAGGCTGTCAAAATATTTAGCGGCAGAGAAACTGAAACCTCTCCATCCGAGGATGGGGAATTCCACACAAACAGCTCTCAAAAAAACCTCCTGTGTTTGTGGAAAGGGCTGGCAGAGGCGGGCAGAGCCTGGCGTGACCCACAGCCAGCCAGGGAATGTTGCTCTCCAAGGTTTTGGATACAGACACCAGCAGTGGTTTTGGGGCAGAGCAGCTTGTGCACAACTCTTTGGAGGGTGATGGGCTTGGCCAGTTGGTTCTGTGGCCTCAGCAGCCATGGAAAACCTCTGGCTTCACCCACCAGCACTGGCAAAGAGCGCTGCCGATAGCTCCTGCAGCAGTCAGGGGAGTGGGTGACAAAGCACAGCCAGTCCAGAAAGGCTGGGAAAAGGACAGGGACACTGCTAAGAGAGCTGTAGGATGGTGAAAGGGCACTAATCTCCCAGGATCTGCGTCATCCCAAGGCACTGTGTGCTTCTCACACCTGCACACATCTGCTCTGTGCCGGAGAACCCTGAATTATTTATAGCTTGTTATCATCCCCCAGGTATTATTTGTGTAACCATTAGTTTCTGTAAAGTGTATGAAAGAAGCTGTAAAACATCAAGCATCTCCTCACTTCACCTGGGAGCTGATTATTTTCTTGCCTGATTTACCAAGCTTCAGCTCAACAACTTTAACCCTTTGTGACAGAAGCGTGCAAGCACTTCAGCGTCTTGTCAGCTCTCAGCTGCTCCCCTAAGCAGAGCCTGGATCTTTTTCTCCACGCACAGGGCAGTGTGGGACCCACTGCTGCCAGTGCTGTCAGTGAGGGGAGAGCTGGACACTCCTGTGGTGGAAGAGTTTATCCAAGCAGGAGCAGCTTTTGACTGAAAAGCTGTGGCTCTTCTCTGCATAAATACGTTTTTTTAAATAATGATTTATTCAACAGTATAATGAATTCAGTGCCTTTTAAATGTGACAGTGGATAAAATACATCGGCCTTCTGCAGGCGTAAATGTCATCTGGAAAGATCAGGCTTTCTTTTCCCTCCCCCGTTCTCCTGGGCAGTCCTGTAATTCACTGCTCGCTTTCCAGGTGCTCAGGGACTGGTGTGACCATGGGACACAACATCTCCACATCCCTTCATCCCTGAATCCCTGCCCTCTCACATCCCCACACCCCACAGCATCCCTACCCAAACCTGACAAAGAGGAATCCGGGGAGAAGGATCTGGGGGGTGAAAGGCAGACCCCAAAAAGCTCAGGGAGCTGCCAGGGAGGTGAAGGCCTTGTAGGGGGTTTCAGAAGATGGCAACGTGTTTCTCTTCACACCCAAGTCAGCAAAAGCAAACAGAATTACACTTCAGTGTACGTAGAGAGCCGACCAAAAAATAAAACAGAAATGACAAAGCTGAGTAGCAAATAGCCCTGAAACTCACTTAGTACCGACGTGACAAGGGGCTCGGACAAGGCTTGAGAAATAACTCTATAAAGAGAGCACTTTAGAAACCAAATAAACTGTTCCAGAGACACAAAACAATTACCCCAAGCAAGCTGATATCGATTTCAGGCACCAAGCCAAACTAGCAGCACGCAGGCCCTCGTGCCAGCAGTGCCCACTCGGCACCCGCTGGCCTCAGCAGCTTCCCCATCACTTTCTGTGGGAGAGAGCAGCCTAAAACCTGGGGAGCAGACAGGTGACAGCAGCAGGAGACAGGTGCAAAAGGGAAACCACAGGAGAAAGCAAAGAGATGCAGAAAATACAGAGAAAACTGTAGAAGCAGCAGCATAAACATGACCAGGCACTGCCCAGGGATGCTGATAAAGCAGAGAGGAGTCCCCACCTCTGACACCCCACAAAAATATGATATTTTGGGGTGTTATTTCAAATGCAGGCACCATTCCCACAGAGGTTTGTACATTTCCCTCCTCAAATGTTTTTCTTCTCTTGCTGCCAGGGTTGGTGTAGGCATTTTTGCAAGGATGATTTTTCTGCCATCCCTGGTGGTTCTCCTTTTGTCATCATCATTTCCCACGCTGATCCCCTCCTGCAAAGGGCTCTGTGCTCAACTTACCCACTGGAAATGGCTGAAAAACTGGAAATAGAAAGCTCATCAAGAAATGTGGAAAAAAGAACACCTTTTCTCTAAAATCATTTAATTGATTGGATTAATAGCCATTGACCATCCCAGGGCTGCAGGGCAGAGTCAGGCCATCCCCACCCATCACCCAGCTGGCCAGAAAGCTTCTCCCTCAGTCACAGCTCCACAAAGCAGCCTTTCCCTCTCTTGGAGAATTGAGGAGCCTTTGGAAATGCACACCAAAGGCACAAAACCCACGGGAAAAGTTCTCCAGCCTTCTTGCAAGTGTGTTTGGGAGAGGGTAGCAAAGAGGGAAACAGCACATTGGGCAATGCTGCTGGCACTGCAGACCTGGCTGAAAACAAAAACAGCACAAAGCCTCAATTTTCAGCTTTTAGCGCCAATGGAGAGGCATGAAAAGTGGGATGTTCACAGGCATCTCAGCTGTTCCCCACCACGGCAGGGAGGGGATGCCCTTGGCACACTGGGCATTGCTCCCCGGGCAGCGCATCCGCACCGCCGGCCGCCCGCTGAGCAGCTGCCCTGCCAACAGCAGCAGCTGGTACACGGTAAAAAAACAAGGCAAAAAAACCCCCACATTAAAATGTTTTTCTTGCAGATTATTGAAGCAACTGTAGCAAAAACTTCACATTTAATATGCGTGACCTGCTCTGTGCTCTCCGCTAGAATAAATTGGTGGAACATCCTGCACAGCCAAAGCATCAGGGGGTGGGGCCAGCTGTAAATGCCAGGGGAAAAAACTCCAAGTAAAGTCAGCACATAAAACACAGACCAATATTCTTATCTTGGCCAACAGACTTTAGGTGACAAACCTGATCATGGAGAACAGAACATCTGGGAGTTGCTGTAGCCCAAGCCAGATCCATAAGGGAAGGGGGAAATGTGGGGAGCAGTCCCAGGAGCACAGGTGAAGGCAGGAGCCTTGATCAGCTGTTCCATTAAAAATCTGCTGTCAAACATCGTGTTTTCCACAGCTCCCATTTAAAGGTGTGTTGTAGCTTGCAGCTTCCTAATTACCTTGGATGTTCTGCATAATTTTTTTTTTAATTTCAGATGGGAAAAGACCATAAACTTGCTAATTAATTACTTTTTAGCCCTGGCGCATCAACTGAAGCACACACTTCACACAGAGCATCTCCTCTCCACAGCACTCCACGGGAAACCTCCTCTGCGCCGAGTGCTCCAGCAAGTGACTGTGTTCGCAGGGATTTCACCAAAACCCCTGGGAAATGAAGGAAGGAGAGAACAAGGAGCCTGGTAACCCTATTGGTAACCCTATTTTTGGCTTTGGCAGCAGCTGCCAACCAAATGCAGCCCCTTGCACTGCTGTGCCCAGCTGTGGCTCAGAGCAGGGACAGTGGCAGGGGGACATCGGCTGGTGACCGATGGACTTCGTGTTTCAAAAGCCTGTGAGCTGCCCGAGAGGAAAAGTTTAGAGAATCTAAAGCAGCCAGAAGCAAACCCAGGGTAAAAATAATAAACTCAAAAAGCAAAAAGGCAGAGGAAGGAGGCGGCAGTGATGGAAGGATTGCTCACTCCCAAACCCGGCAGACAGGGCTTGTTCCTGAAGGTTCCAGATGCCTCAGTAGGTTTTGACACTCAGCTCTTCTCTATCTGCTGTTCCTAAGCTCCCTGCTGCCTCCTTTACCCCTGGGAACCTCCAGCATGGGTTTACCTGATCCCACCATGGTCCATGTCCAACGACTCTTCAGTTAAAGGCCAGGCAGGAAGATGAATCGAGGGGGAATTTGAGGGAACACTCAAACTACCCGTGCAGGTGAGAGTGGCTGCTTGGCACACTGAGCTGGAGATTTTCTTTTCCTTTGTTCTTTGGAATCACTCCTGTTTTCAGCAACTTGAAAAGCAAACGGGAAAATGTAAACAACAGGATTTTTAAATTATGACAAAACAGATAAGGTTTAATTTCCTTTAATTCCTAATGAATGGACTTCAGTGAGAGGTGGGAGCTCCATGGCCAGAGCAGAGGTAACAGGAGACACATCTGGACCAGTAATGAGAAGGGAACCTGAGCCCAGTCCTGTGTGGGGCTGCTGACAGTTGCTATCCCCATCTCACCCCAGATCACTGACACCTTGGGATGGCAGAGCAGGGCTGGGGACATCTCAGGGCTGTGAATGCAGCACTTGCCAGGGAGCCCCTGGACCCCAGCTGGTCCCTTCTGGCACCCCCCACCCTGCCCCACATGCTGCCAGATCCCTGTAAGCTGTTTGTGCCCCTTGCCCCCCATCAATCACTTTTTCATACATTTGGAAGATTAGAGCTCCTTACACACTACCTCCAGTCCAGCTTGTCACGGGAAAACTCTGGGGAGAAATTCACTGAGATGTATTAAAGCCATCCAACACTTTCTCCATGGCAACTGGGACCAGCACAAATCCCATCAGCTCTGCCTGGAGCAGGATGGAGCCTCTGCAGCTCTTCCAGCCTCCCAGATAAAGGCAGATACAGGGGAAACATCTTCATTAGCTGGAGATGCCTCCCAACCCTCACACACAATAACCTTTGATTAACGCCAGAGCACCTACCACTTATGAAATACATCTGTCTGAGGATCCCTGGCCTTTTCCCACTGTGTCTGAAGGATCCTGTGCTCACAGGAACAGCTCTGACAGCTTGAGCAGGCAGGGAGGAGGGGAAAAGTGATGTAGGTGGGCAGGGTGTGCTCACAGGGGCTACTGACCTGGCTAGCAGAGACCTGGTGAGAGCATGATTATGCCAACACAAAATTAACACCACTGTGATTAGTTCTCAGAGCCTTGCTGTTTTTGCAGTGCCATCCTCAGCACGCCTGGGAGCCCCTGGACAAAGTGGGAGAGGGAGTTCCTGCTGCAGGGAGCAGATTTCAGATGTTTCATACTAAAAGTAATGGCCACAGTGAGTGCTGAAAGGTCTTTAAAAATAGCTCGAGGTCTGTGTGTGCACACTGCGAGCGAGAGGGGTGTCCTACATTTCCCAGCTCTCTTAATCCCTCTGCCTGATGACAAAATCCCTGCTCATCCTGCTGGCAGGTGAGCTCCTGGCTCTGAGGTGGACAGGAACCTTTCCATAATTAAGGGCACCGCTGTTCCCAGTTAGTCATGGGTTTGGGGTCTCATGGGGTGCCCCAAGCAGGGCACAGCTGGGGTGCTGCAGCTGGATGGGCACTCTCTGGAGCTGGGCTGGTCTCCACACAACCATGGCAGGTGTAACACTGCCATGCCACCCCTCCATCCCTCTGCTTGGGCAAAGCCACAGGGACAAGGGGACATGGAGAGGGGCTTGGCTGATACTGTCCAGCCCAAATCCCTGCTCTTGGAGGGAAGGCAGCTGTCTGAACCACTGGAATGACTCAACCCACACCAAACTGTGTGGGAGCAGAACCCTTTGAAGTCTGCCATGTCCAATTCATTATTAATCACTGTAAATCTGGTATAATCTCTACAAGCATATTCCGCTCCCTACAAACAGGCTGGTGCCAAGTTGCTCCAATAAATCCTGCGTCAGGGCAGCTATTGTGTCTGCTCTTCAGGCAGCATTTCCCAGCAGGAATATTTAAACAATAACACTCTCTATTTGGTGCAGTCACTTTTGTTTCAGAAGATTACGGTCTAACGTGTAACAGATTTAGAGTTTATGGAAAGGCTGGGATTTATGGCATGCTTTCTTTCCAATGCATTTTGTATCTAATAATCCCTGCAAGGCATTAAATGTCTCCATGTGGGTTCCTCACTTCATGCTGAAGCAAGAAAATTCTGCTCTTTCTACCTCAAACTTTGTGTCAAATTCCAAAGTTTCTGCTGAAAAGAAGCATTGCTAAAGAAGCAATAATACCCCTTGCCCATGGACTGGGAACAATTCTGGAAGGTTGGGATGGCCCATGGAGAAAGAGAGGAAGAGCACAAGTGCACAAGGAGCACTGGGGATGCTCACACACAAGGCAAGATTTGGTGTATGGATTGACCAGCTCCCCATCAGCAAGAGATGCCAGCCAGCCAAAGCACCCCAAAGTGAGAACAAGCCAAAAATTCAATCCCAAAATAGTCACTGGCCAGAAAGAGTCAAACACAAGGGTATGAAAATGGAGCAGCAGATTTTGCAGGGGGAAATGGAAGAGAAGGAAGTTTATACCAGGAGCTGCTCTATATAAACATAAACAGGAATTTACCATTTCCATCCCAGCCTCCCCACCCATGTGAGCACACACCAGTGTTTGCTTTGAGCAAAGCTGCTGTTCCAGAGAAACTGAGAAACTCCAAGGTTCAACAGAGATCCTGATGCTGATCCTGATCCCAGGCAAGTGAACCTTCTCCCCCAGGTTGGTGGCTGAGTGTGCCAGCCTCTTGTGGCCCCAGCAGCCCTTGTCTCAATGCTGGCAAACACTGGCACTGACCAGCTCCTGGCAGCACATGGGCAGAGAATGTGGGATGCTCCAGGGGAGTTCTGGATCTGCTGCCTAGGGCACAGCAGCCGGCCTGGGGATGCTCAGCTGCTCTAATCCAAGGGCCAGCTCCAGATGAGTCTTTAGGGATGGTTTAACCATTGCTGCTGGCCACAGGGCCAGCACTCACCCTCATCTGGGAATGCCTGTGAGCTCAACAGCTGGGAGGACACAGTCAGTCCCAGCACCAGCTTGTTTGCTCTCACTGACAAATGATTTGCAGATCCAAAAGCCATTTAGTCTGGGCACAAAGCATCGAGGACCTGTGGCTGGGGCTGAGGTGCTCCAGGAGCCAAGCAGAGGGCAGCTGTGGCAAACTTTGCTTCCAGGCACTTGGTTCTCACTTGACTTCCTCCACTGGCAGCTCACAGCCAGCTTAACACTCTCCAAGAGGAGCGGTGAATTCCTGCCCGTGCCAAGGACTCCGTCCAGAAAAGGCTTTTTTTCCTCCCCTGACGCTGCTCATTAATTTTGTTTGTTTTGCTGGTTTTTTTTTTTTTTAAAAAAAAAAAAAAAAGCTTTTGCTGGCTTCCCAATTAGGAGAGGATTAAAAAAGCAAAAGAAGGGAAATTTGAGGCACAGAGAATTCATCTGGATCCCTCGTGGGGGCAGTGGGGATTGCTGAGACACCAAACCCTTTCTTGGTGACAATGTGAGCAACCAGGCCACCACGCCCTCACCTCCCTCCTCCTCGTGCCAGCATAACCCATGCTGTGCCTTGCCTGCATTGAAAAATTAGCAATAAAATAATGCAGGAACCCCAAGATGGATCAATTTATTTCAATATTTCTGACACAGCTCCTGCAGGAGCTGCAGAACCAACAACAATTTCCTACCAGAGAGTCAGTGAGATGTTGGGCATAAATTACCCTGAAATGCCACAGATAACAAGGCTGCACTCAGGAAGGTTCTTCTCTGTTTTACTCACATTGGAAACACTCCAAGATGGCAAAGTGATGTAGGAACATCATGGCAGAACCTTTCCAAAGGATCAGAGGTGTTTCCTCCACTGGTGCTGTGGGGATGGAACTGGGGTACCCAACCTCAGAGGTGTGTTTTCCTCCCTCATCCCCCATCTCTGCAGCTCTGAGGCCAAAGCACTTGTCTAACGAGTGAACATCAGAATATTAATGTTCACCTTTCAGGGAGTAGTTGGATGTGCCACTTCCAATGAGGAAGGGTATTAATTTCAACGCTCGTAAGAGCCGTCTGAGACAGTTTCCATCATGATCACGGAGCTTTCTGCTGGCAGCCAAGACCAAAGAGTAGATTTTTCTTTCATCACTTGCAAAAAGACAAATACACCTCGTGCTCCTGCTCTTGTCGAGCAGATTTCCAGCTGGAGTTCATCACTTCTTCCCTCTCCTCTACAGCTGGAATCCCTCTCAAATCCTGTTTGGAGCAGTGATTTTGGTAAATAACCTGCTGGGGGTATTCCCTTCAGTTCAGTCCGTACACAACCATTTCTAATGGCTCAAATCAGGATTCCCTGTGGTGCAGCACTGACTAATTGCATCTCCTGACACTCCCCTGCTTCAAGCCTGACTAGCTGATTGCAAGCACCTCCTCAGTTTGCTCCCCCAGTCCTATCTGATGGCCTGGGGAGTGGGTAAAGCTGGCAAACAGGCTGCACATCCCATCAGGTGGGACAGGAACCCCAGCTCGGCAGTGGGAGGGCACCCAGGGGATGCCACCCTGCAAGGGCACACACCCTCTCTTTCTTGGCACTTGGCAAAATGTATGTGCAGAAGGAAACAAGGGGAAGGCTGGAGCAGGGGCTGCAGTAACGACACGGATCGGCTGCAGTAACGAGCTTTTCCAAAAATATCTCTCCTTGGTCAGAGATGCTCTATTTTTAGAGCTCCAGAGGATCACACTGACAAGCAGCAGGGTCAGTGTGTACCTTTAAACTTCCAAAATGCCTTTGGCCTTGCACAAGCACCTTGGTGTTCCAGCTGGATATCAAACACAGCAACAAACACTTCTGGTGTGTGTGGCCAGGAGACCTGGCTGTCACCTCCCCCAGAGCCACGCAGGAGGGGCAGCTCAGATGTGACTGGGCACTGTCTGTCCCATGGATCACCAACACCTCTACCCTGAGCAGCTGACACAGGTTTGTGAAAAAAATCTGTGATTGAAAACCACACAATGAAACCTCCAAGTGGGGAAATTGCCATTGTGTGGTTTTGGTATCAAGGATACAAAAACCACAGAACGGCATTCAGGCTGAGAAGTGACTCCCTGGGTGTCTGGATCCTTTCCCCTGCTCCAGCAGATGCAGTGGAAAAGGGCAGGTCCATAAAATTCACCATGGATCTGAGAGCTGCTTGACAGCAATGGAAATAGGGATGACAGTCAGAGATGTAGGACTCTCGTGTCTGCATAGTGAGCTGAGAACATAGGGTGTAAAATTAAAAATCCAACAGTCCCATTGTTAGGAATAAAAACCCTGTCATTTACATGTTAAAACACCTCGACTTACAGCAGCAATTTCTCTCTTTAACTTTCCTGGTTTACCCAGTTCCCGGGATGAATAATGCAGTGGAACTCCTCAGCAGCCACACAAATGAAAAAATTCAATAGGACTCCTTTTTCCCCTCTAAACCTACACATCTTCTGCAGGAAGCCTTTCCACTGAGACATGGAAATCCCTGCTGCCAATGCCTCTGAAAGAGCTTTTTAACAGAGAAGGCTGGGGAGGAGCTGCCAGCCCCAGTGATAAACCCTGTTTGCCCAAATCCCAACACAGCCTCTGCAGAGTCATGTTAACCAGACCTTGCATCGCTTCCTTTAGGAATAAGCAAATTAGCTCATGGGGGAAAAAAGATTATCGTCAATGCAGGCCTGACATCTGGAAGCAGATTACATCAAATTTGAATAATCTAGGTGACATTTCAATTTAAATTGTCCTCGCGTCTGAAGAGGAAAGAGAATTTAGTGCGAACTCATCGATCGGTGCCTTGCGGCCGAGCTGCTGCTGCTGCAATGAGCATCCCCAGACCCAGCAGGGACAGGGGTGCCCACCCTGCTGCTGCACCCCCTGCGTGCCCCCCACCCCACAAAGGCTTTTCTCACTGTTTCTGCCTGTTCCTCACCCACTCCTGCATTTTCCCAAACTGCAGGAGCGGCTCAGCTGCCGTCTGGGGGGAATGATGTCCCCAAGGGGCAGGTGCAAGGGGAAAGGGTGGTGGTCTTTGTGGCAGAGCAGGGACATGGTGTGCCCAGAGTCCATCCCATTATCACTCATTCTGGGAGATATTCTGGCCTTTTTCTCTACCACCAATTCAAAGCAGACTCAGAGGGAAACACAGCTTTCCCTGAGCTTGGAGACTTGGCTTTGTGAGGAATAGGAAGGCCTTTCCACTCCAAAACACGGAGAGAAAGGGCATGAAGGCATCAAGGAGCAGCTCACAATCTGACAAGGGGATTTAAACCCTCACCCTCTGCCATCTGAGCAGCTTCCTCTGCAGCTGAGCTCAACTGCTGCACCCACTCACACAGTCCTGCTGATCCTGCTCTACAGCTGGGCATTGTCACCTTCCCACTGCTGCATGATGGAAGATGGGGCTGGGCAGGGTTTTTCAATGTGAAACAGGACCCACATATACAATTACATGGAATATTTTGGGTTCCATGTCCATTAACCTGCAAGTAAGTGATCTTTGTGTAGGTGCTGTATGTAACCTGGTCACCAGAGGTAACAATCCTCCTCTTGTTGGGATTTCCCAGAATTTAGTGCTTTTAATGTTTATTATGCACAAATCTTCCACACCTCACTGGCTTTAAGCAACACCTATTTACAGGAGCATACTGTGGTCCTGGCATGGGTCAGAACGATGTGACAAACATTTCTGAGAGCAGCACCACAGCAATGTGGAGGAGCCACCTTATCATTGCTGTCACTTCCACAGAGACACCTCAAGGACACAGCAAGACCTGACCTGAGCCTTCCCACAGCTGACAGTGCAAAACAGTTCACTAGCACAGCGCATCTCAGTGCTTGGGGTGTTGGGAATCCCAGCAAAAGTGAGAAACTCCATTTGCAGGATGTTCAGGGCCAGAGGCCCTGGCTGTGCCACACACCAGTGCTGCTCCAGGAGCAGGCGTTTTCTATCAATGCAAATTTTTTGCTTGCACTGGAAAATAAAATAATTTCCATTTATACATGTTAAATGAGAATTTCAAAAGTGTATAATGCAGCTAATGCTTCCAGGCTGTGTGCAGGCATCTGGAGCTGCAGATGAGGGAGTCTGCTGCACCGCTGGATCCCAGCCCACAGCTGGCCTCTCCTGTCCCCTCCTGGAGCGTGGCCTCCCAAGCTCATCACTTAAAATGTGAAAAGCATCTGGGCTCCTGAGCTCCCCCTGCCCAGCCACCCGTGGCAGCAAAAGGGTGGGTCAGCTCAGCTATGAGACCGAAGCTCCCTCATTAACAAGCTGTTAAATTATTAATAAGTTTGTATGTAATTTCTTCTGTGTACATAATCTCACATTTTTCAGAAAACTATCATCGCTTTTCACTTAGTTCCACTTGAGGAAACAACAGCTCCTGCTTTCACTTGAGCAGATGAATATTTATGTTGAGCTTGTTCTGTCCGGGGCTGAGGAAAACCAGATTGTTTGGCTTCCCAGTGTGGGGAAGGCTGGTGGTGGGCATGGCACATGCCTGGCTGTCACTAGTGCCCCTCCAGACCTCCCACCCCAGCTAATGGGTCTCCAAAGTGCCTGAAAATTTGGCCAGAGAAGCCGTTGATGTCCCATCCTTGGAAGTGTTCCGGGCTGGAGGGGCTTGAAGCAACCTGTTCTGGTGGATTGTGCCATTGCCATAAATATATATATGAGAGCAGGAGTGCTCATCTGCTCCACCTTGGAGGAGCATCCTTCACAAAAGCCCAGCTGCCCAGTGCTGTCATCATTCACCCACATGCTGCTGAAATGAGCCACCAATGCAGGGGCTGTTGGAGTGTTTTAGGTGTGAGGAGTCAGCAAACAGGAGGGTTTCAGGAAAGCTTTGCTTTTCTTGGGAGTGGTGAAGGTGGCTGGCTCCCTCGTGGAGTGTGGATCCGTGCCTGTGCAATGACGTGACTTGGTGCTGTGGCAGCTCAATGTCAAAGCAGCCTGAGCTGAACAGAAACCTTTTGATCTCAGAATATTCCTCCCTTGCTGTAATGTCACAAATTTGTGGCTTGCTGCTCCTCAGCTTCCATGCCTTGACAAGTCCTTCAGCAGCCTCAGCTTGCTGTGGAAACCAAATATTTTGACTCTGCTGTTTATTCCCGGTTTTTAAAGTGTGTTCTGAGTGAATAACAAATATGTTTTGTGAGGCAGCTGGTGCTTCTTCCTGTAATGTACAAGGTAAGGGAGAAACAAACATATTTGCTTTTGCTCCGTCTATTTATCCAACAATTGTAGCTGCTGTTTTAACGGCACAAAAATGTAATTACCACACACACTCTCACCAGCCCTAATTAGCAGCGTGCTTAGGCATACACTTAGAGACACTGCTGCTCCATGACAGCATTCCCATGGGATCATCAGGGGTTGATGGGGCCTTGCCCTCATGGGTCACCTTGTGCTGATTGAACGCTGATATTTCGGCACCTTGAAAACCTGGGAATTTTTTTTATCCTGATCAGTGTGTGGCTGTAGGAATCCCAGACACTGAGAGCTGCATCTTCCCAAAGACCATCACATGTGGGAGGGCACCAAAGGGATCCAGCACAACAGGCAGTAATGGAGCTTTACAGAGGGTCGTGTCTCTCACTTGTCTGTAATCGAGGCTTTGCTAATCCAGGAGATTTTTTATATTTTCTCCTTTTTTCCTTTTGTATTGGCAGTAACAGTAGCTCAGTGAAAGCATCATTAACGTAATTAAGTGAGCAATTTGCTTATTAACAGATTGCAACCTTTTCAACAAACTTTGCTGGGTTTTCCCTTTTTAAATGCCAGCTCCTCGTGCTCAGGAAGGAAAGGCTGCTGTGAAGAGGGGGTTGAGCTGTGTATCCAAACCTCTGCTCTGCTCCATCAACAGGACCCATCTCAAGCTCAATCCCCAAGGCTGAGTCTGCTGCCAGTTCTGCAGCTGCCAACCCCCTTGAGCCAGATTTCCTGGCAGGGGTTCCAGGAACACTGGTGTGGAGCAATGGGTAAGCTGCTCTCTCCTCTCACCCCTCAGGGATAAGAGCCACTGGGGCTGGTGAGGCAGGATGTGAACAGCTCTGACATCACTGGATAGAGAGTTAAAAACTCCTGGGAGAGTTTGCCATAATTTTTCACTGTGCATTCAGGAAAAACAGCTTGTGCCCAGGAGATGTATCTCTCCTCCAGAATCCATCCCACGTTGCCCTTCCCTGCTCTGAATGTAGACTAGTCTTTTTTTTTCTTCCAATTTTCTCAGTGCGCTCCAAAGTAGGTGTAAGAGAAGCCAGTAGTGATTCCTTTGCCCTGTGTGAAGAAGGTTGATGCTTATTCTAGAGCCTGTGCTCTCAACAGCTCATCCCAATGGGAATCTTCCACCCTTCTCACCAGAGAAAAGCACTTGGTGTTTCCCCGGGGCGGTTTTCCCTTCCGCAGTGCTCAGTTGCCTGGATATCTTACACTGCGGTATTAAAAAACATGGATAATTATTACTGCTCACCAGCATAATAGTTTCAAGGATCAGCATCCCTACTTTTCACAAGGAACACATCCCCAGGCGGTCGCCTTTGCATATGAGCGCACAAAAAAGTTCAAGTGAGAAAAAACCCCTATCAGCAAAGCCCTTTTATAGAGATGAATTATTTGGAAAATTTCTGAGCATCCAAACTCTTCGCAGCGGATTTGAATAACAGAATTCTGAGCAACAAGTTCATTTTGACCCTCTGGGCTAAAAAGTTATAATTAGCGCAGGCACCATAAAACTGGCTTTTAATTAAATCAGCCTCGGAAGAGAGGGAGCTCTGCAAGGTCCCTCCCTCGCTTACATAAGGCAGCCGGCCTGAGCGGCCACCGTGGGGATGCTGTGGCACTCCGAGCCCAGGAAGCCTTCTGCTGGATTTTCCAGAGAGGAAAAACCAGAAATGGGGAATGTGGGAAGTGGGGAGCCCAGAGCCAGCCCCAGATCTCACCCAGTCGTGGGCCAAGGAGAGATCGCCGTGGCAGGAGCTGCAAGGAGGGTTTGTGGGGTGAGTTGAGCTGCGTTTCTGGGTCCGCGGTGCCCTGGGTTATGGTGACAGCAGTTCAGGGCAGCCCCAACACCCACAGCTTGTGCTGGACATCGGTGCTTCCCCAGCAATCCCAACTCATGATGGGAAGGGGCAGCTCAGAGGCCACTGGTTGTGCTTTGAAGCCTCCAGAACAGCCTGGCAATCTGTCCTGCTGCCTCTGCCGGTATGATAATGGGCTGAGTGTGTTCCCAAAAAGCATATGCTGCGGTGCCGAGCGTGGCGATGCCAGTCTCGCAGTTGTCTCTTTCTTTGCACTTTCAAAAGGCTGTAGGAAACGATGACATATGGCACCCCAGCGTGGGGTGGTTTAACCGACACAGGTAAGGCCAGGGAAAACAGAGCTGAGTGGCATTCCCCAGGGAGAATGCCTGTCCTGGTCCCACCAGGATGCTCTGGCTGCCTCCCATCCCCACAAGTGCCAGGTGTGGTGGGTGTGTGCCCTGCCAGTGCCAGCCCAGCAAAGTTTCAGTCCCACGCTGGCACTGGGTGGGTCAAATGAGTCAATTAACAGGTGCCTCCCCATCAACGCCAGAGCTGAACTTCTAGTTCTGCAAATATATAATTAAAGCACAGTCTCACAATTATAAGATTTTCTTCCACTTGAGCGAAGGCGGAGTGCTGGCAGGTGCTGGAGTCAGTCCAATTGTTTCCACTCACTCTCCTTTCCTCGGATGCGTGGCACAGCCTGGGCATGGGGGTGAGGGAGGGCGGGTGGTGAGGCTGAGGGTTGAGCTGAGATGCCCTGGCAGAGGCTGCACCAGTGCCTGGAGTGGGTGCTGATTCGGGCTCTGGATGTGGGAGTGCTGAAGGCAGCACTATGGCTGACAGAGCCTCAGGAAGGATGATTGACTCATGAGACACTCTGGTGCTGTCTCAGGATGATTGAAGTCATGAGCAGTTTCAGGAGTCAGCGTTGGGAGTGGAGCCTGTGCTGGATCAGGACGGGCAGGGAAGGCTGTCGGCACAACTACCTTGTGTAGCTGGGAAAGAAAAAGCTGCTCTTTTCCCTTAATATCCAAAATTATCTGCAAATGCCTCTGCCATCATGTTCTATAAATATTGGCTCTTCCCGAAGCCTCCTGCTCAACACCCCTCCCCAAGCTCACTTTCCCTTTCAGACCATGCACCGAATCACACTGTTCCCTCCCCAGGGGCAACAAAAGACCACGGCAGGAACACCAACACCCAACTCATCGTGCCAGACCTGGAGACAGAAACCTGGAAAAGTTCCAAACACGGAGGACACGGAGCGCCATGGACCATGGGAATGCGTTCATCTCTAGGAAAGCACCCAGGGGATGATGGACACCCCTCAAAGCCTGCTTGGATAAAAGGAAAAAAAGGTTTTCATCTCTATGCTGAGCCAGAGAGAACTCGTAGAAGCTCAGTGGCAGTGGGAGGGCATCAGCACTGGAGCCAAAGCTGGAGCAGCCACAACAGCAGCCAGCCAAGTGTGGGTGGGAAGCATCACCTCCAGAGACCAAACCCACTGCTGTCCCCAAAATAGCTTGGAGATCCAAGGGAAAGGGCACAGTGGGGATCCCCCCCCGCCCATTCAAGCTTTTCCCTGGCATGGTTTTGGGGGAATATTGGAGTTAAGGCTCTGACCTACGTCCACAGGCACAAACCCACCTCCATACCTGTGTGGGCTGCTCTAACTGTGATGCTGGAAAAGCCAATGGAGAAAATCTTAACCACGCCAACCTCTTTCCATGCCCTTGTCCCTTCTCCAGGGGAACAATCACTGCTGAGGATCTTTGCCAAAATTAGTTCCTTTAAGATCTGAGGGATCTTTCTGCTACTGCACCGAGCAGTGGGACGGAGCCCATAAATCCAGTTAGTCACAGTCGCTGGATTACATCGGACCTTGTCCTTTTGCCTTTAATAACACAATTGTTTGCTGCATAAGGAGCTTTATGTAACTGGGAATCAGGGGTGATCCGCTGCACTGCCCAGGCTGGAGCTGTCAACCCTCCCTTCTCTCTGGGCTCCTGTGAGCCTCCTGCTGCCAGGCAATATCTGAGAAATAAATAACCTCCTTGCTGTGGCAGTTAAAGGTTTGACTCCAGCCCACTGCGGCAGTGCCCTTGGCACAGGATTTCAGTCTGATAACACATGGGTCAGTACCAGAGATGATGCAGGGGTGAAGTTACCCCTGGAAGCTGTTTCCCGTCCCGCATTTCTCCCTTGAGGACAGCCCTCAGGTGAAAGGGGAGATATTCAGGCTCCCCGCTGGTGCCAGGCAGGAGACCACCATGCCCCAAAGCCATCGAGGCTATTTGGGGACAGCAGTTAGCAGCTCCTTCATCTATGAAGGGCAAACACTGGGAGGCGAAGGCGCCAGTCCTGCAGCCTGCACTGCCCGCAGCGCACACAGCGGTCTCGCCCAGCACCATTAAATCTCTGTTTTATTGCAACAGAGCAACCTCTGCACTCCCCCCACGATCTCTGTGTCCCTTTTTCCCCTTAATCTTTTTAAGTGACTCTGCCAAACAGTGCCTGCATAGCCGAGGCCATGCACTGGTGCTGGCAGATGGGCAGCATCATTGAGGTCTCCAGCAGTGAGCGGCATCATTTTGGGTGAAGAGCTGCTCTTTAAGGACAAGTTTGGAGATTTGACACAAGCAGCATGAGTATGAAATTCCTGCACAGTTTCCCAGTTATGTGGCTGTGTCACTTCCCCAGGCAGATGGGACACGGCTCCTGGCACCTGCACCACTCCCCTCACTGGACCAGGCGAGCAGCTCTGGCATGTGAGAGACTTTGCATTTGAGCATGGGCAGCCTTAATCCTCACACAGAGTTTGTTTATTATCTTTTGGTTTACCTATCAAGTGGCGCAAAATGAATGTATAGCTTTCTTGCCATGCCACCACCCAGCCTAACTCCCAGGGCCAGCACCTCTGTCCGACAGCAGGGCAGCATTATTCATGCAATTAGGGAAAGGAAGGCAGGTGAAGCTGCCAGAGCTGCTCCTGGCTGAAGGCAGCTTGCAGGGAAAACTTCAGAAAAACACAGGAAAAACACTGGCTCAGCCTTATCCAGCTACTGGAGGGACTGCTTTCCCCCCAGGCCCGGGTGTCCCCCCAAGCTGCTTCCATCCAGCACGGCATCGTGTCTGCCTCAAAACCTCACTGGTAGATCCAGCACTGGATTCTCTGGACAGTGTTCACTGGCTTATCCTGTGGCCAAGACACAAACTCTGAGCTCCCTGGTGAGGTACCTGTGGGTGGCACAGAGGAGCACTGGCTGGTCCCCAAAACCTGGCAGGGTGAGAGCTGGTGGCTCCAGAGGTGGTCGCTGGTGCCAGCTCCTGACAGTGCAGCACACCCTTGGCAGCGTCATCCCACCCCGAGTGAGACTTGCTGGATAAATAAATATTCCAGAGATGCTCCAGATCATGCATTTTGCATGAGTTTGTTCTGCTACTGGGAGCCGCACCCTTTAAGAAGATTGGATGCAAGTGGAACAGAAGTCATTTTTATAGTGAATAATTCGCTTGAAAAGCTGACTGAATATCTCGGAGCAGGAAACACATCTCCCTGGAATGATTCTGCAGGGATCCACCAAGGGTCAGGTGTGCCCCATGGCTCTGCAGAGAGCTGCTCTCCTGGCTGCAAAAACTAGCAATTCCTGGAGGAAAAACACACTGAAGCAGAAGTTTAGTGTAGATTCCAGGAGTTTTTGGGGAAAGGCATGGACTCTTCCCAGCCTGGGGGCTGACTTGAGTGACTCACTCAGTGCTGCCAGAGCTGGATCCATGTGGATACACAGCAAGAACTTTGGGATCCTGGTGAAACAGCCAGCACAGTATTTATTATTGTGCTGGGTTTCGACTTTGGATTTAGATATTGATGGAGTCTGCGCCTCCAAGCAAAGAGCGCTAATTAGCACCCGCAACAGAGAGCCAGCTTTTAATTAAACACAGCTTAGCGAGGGGGACTTGTTAGAGACACCGTGCCACGTGTGAGATGACGTGGGCAGGAGGATTTCGGAGCAGGGCTGAGTCTGGCAGGGCACAAGGCACTGGGGTCCTGCAGTGGGACAGGGTGTGGGATGTGCAGCTGCACTGCCAGGGCCAAGCAGACCCTCAGGGTTCCCAATGCCTCCTCCACCAAGAACCATCCCATTCCTGTCACTGCAAATAACCAAACAAGCTGCAAGGAGAAGAGAATAATATTAATATTTAAAAGGCATTTATAGTTTTAATCAAGCTTTGGGGGGAAAAGACAGCTTAACACGGCACTTTACACAGTTGATAAAATGTTTGACATTTACTGGTGCCTGTAATGAATCTTGTCTCAATTTTCTCTTTTAAAATGCCACTCCAGATACTCTATCTATCTGTAGGGTTTAAAAAGCACTTATCCAACAAAGCATTATCACGATGGAGAACACGAAAGGGCGTCTTGGCAGAGTAGCAGCAGCTCTAGGCTTTGCTGGCACCCAAGCAGGCCCTGTGTGGGATGGGCAGAGGAGGGAGGATCAGTGTGGCCCCATGGCCCTGCTGCTGCCCAGCTCACCAAAACATCTCCATTTTCCCACTGGTCACAGCTCAGAACATGAGGCTCAGCTGTCGATCAGTGCCTGGGCTACAGCAAACCCAAACACTTCGGAGGCAGAGGAGGCTGGAAGTTTGCTTTGTCCCAGAAGAACAGACCTTGGCTGCCAGTGCTGCCCATGGCAGGACAGTGCAGGGGCTCTGGGTGTTATCAGGGAACCACAGTTCTCCTGTGCAAACAGAGCTGCTGCTCCACGGGCGATGATCCAAGGAGCGTTCCTGCTCCTCCTCTGGAAGGACACTGCGGAGGGAAGTATCAGCAGTGAACACAGGCAGCTGCTGGCCTGGACTTCCCTTTGAACAACCACTCCAATGTCCTTTGCTTCTCCCTCTTTTCTTTACTTTTTTCAGAGGAAAGAAATGAATTATTCTATGGAAGTTAGTGTCTGTCTCAGGAGCCTGGTATAGAAAATTAGGTTTTAATAGCTTTGAAATTGAAGCTCTTTGGGTCAATAGGACAAGATTCAGACAGTGAAATCACAGGCCCATAAAGGGAAAAAAAGCAAATATTTTGTTAGTCATCAGAGAGTCACAGTCCAAAGATAGCAGGCAGGAGCTTAAAATACTGCTGTGCTCGTCAGCTCCCGAACTGTTTAGTCATAAGCTCCTTTTTTCTCTTGTTGTCTCTCTATATATTAGCTTTGGGAATGCAGAATTTGGCTTTCCGTCCTTGGACGTGCCTGGGAATTCCTCAAGTCACCGCTGGAATTGGAAAGTTTACTTTGAGCTAAAAGCACTGTAAAGTCTGTGAGGTACCGCAAAGAGAGAAGCCACCAACTCAGGCAGCACTTCAGATCACACAGGATGGAGAACTTCCAGAGCAGCTCTGTCAACAGGCACTGGAATTATTTGACTCATTATTAAAGGGATGAATGGGTTATAATTATTCCTAATTTCCTATTCAGAGCTCATTACCACCCCTAAGAAGGGTAGGTGGGGAGACCTTGAGATCCGGCAAGTTACTTTAAATATTCATATGGCTGAGAGAAATTTCTCATGGTTTGGAGCTGTGATAGGGAAATGGGCCAGATGGGCTGGGAGGCTTCTGCCCCATGGCCACTGCTCCCCAAGGGAGCCCACGCTGACAGCAGCACCAGCCCAGAGCTCAGAGCTAAGACACTGTTAAGGGATCACCCAGTGGCAAGCAGGAGATGGACACCTCAGTGTTTTATCCAGGTCACTCACTGCTTTGTGGCTATCCCAGGTTTTAGCTGTAGTGAGGTGAGACAGTGGAAGGCCATGAGATGGGACGAGGCTCCTGGTGAGAGCTGCTGTCCTCTGACAGGGGCTGATGGCACACGAGACACCCCGAATGTCTCCTACAGCGCACACACCCCTAACACGTGGAAATGTCACATTGCTTCACCCAACTTCTGTCCTCCAATCAGTGCCCAATTTCCTTCCAAGGATAAAGCCATCCATTATTTTTGGCTGCCCACTCCAGCTCAGGGCACTCTCATTCTCCCCCGTGCGCTCAGAGGACAGACGCTTCCCGCGATTCCCTCAGAGCAATGACAAAACAAGCACATTCCTAATGGCTGGCAGAGCGCGTAGGAAATGTATTAAATGTATTAACTTTGGCACTTGCTGGGTCTCGGGAGGAGCTCTTGGAGCTGCTCCCGTGCTTCACCTCTGCTCCCCCAGCTCCTTTATGCTCTCTCCTTCTGCTAGGAAATTTCCCTGTCCCCAAACTGCGGCAGCCTGCAGGTCACCGACATTTGCCAGCGGCTCGTCTGTGCCCTGCTGGGGCAGCCCAGGCCCACGAGGTGAGGCTGGCAGATGGCACTCAGCCATCCCGTGCCACAGAGCAGCTGAGCCAGGCCAGCAGTGCCTGGGCTGGGAGATGCTCATTGCTCCCAGGGGCTCGCACGACCCTGGAGCCAACTCACGAGCAGAGCAGGGAGCATGGGAATGTGGCCAGGACAACACGACCAACTGCTCTGTTGGCTCAGGAACACCCAGACTCACAATGCCCAGATGCTTAAAGCCTGGCTGAGACTCTCTCTGGGCTGTGCTGTGTGGAGAAAAGCTCTGGGAGGAGCAAGGCTCTGGGAGGAGTGAAGCGAGGGAGAAGGCAAGTGGGCAGTCGTCTTCTTGTCCCCATGCTGGGATGAATCCCCCGGCTGCCACGTGGGACAGACCACCCCAGGATGCCCAGCAGGAAAATATGAGAGGGGTCCTCTGCTGTGCCACCT
Organism: Hypocryptadius cinnamomeus; assembly: GCA_013400635.1. NCBI lineage: Eukaryota > Metazoa > Chordata > Aves > Passeriformes > Zosteropidae > Hypocryptadius > Hypocryptadius cinnamomeus. Next base: position 60,004 of record VYZP01037209.1, on the reverse strand, counting down.
GCCCAGGGTGGAACTGTGGCTGGCACTGATCATGCAGCAGCCACCCACAGCAAACACAGCCAGCTGCACGTGGGAAGCGCTCCCCAGGGCTCACTCCCTGGCCACACACAGCCTGGAATTTGATTATGTTTTCAATAAAAGAAGTGCTGCAAGATAACCTCCTTGAGTGGCATCTGCCACGTGGGCTGCTGCTGCCAGGATGGGAAAATTGCCCTTTGTTCTTCACAAATAAATCTGAGGGAAAGCCTGCTCTGAGCAGGCAGCGTTCTCTGGGGGCTGCTGAGGACTTTGCAGGCGTTGCCATGAATAACAGTTTATCTAGAGAGTTTCGTTCAAAATGAAGCCTCAGACACAGCCTAAAATTATGGGGATGCTGTGAAAATGGCTTTATAAACTATTGCTTTTTCCTTTCTGAGCAGCAGCAAAGTACAGGCCAGACAAAAGCCAGCCGAGACTCTAACTGTCATAAATAAGTCAGCAGAGCTGATAAAAATAAAGGATGAAATATAATTCAGCCATTCAGTGACAGATCCCATCTTAGCTGTGATATAGGGTCTGTTGAGACTGTCATTGCTTCAGGAAATTAAAGAATGAGCCCATTAGTGAGGATATTTAAAGATGTTCATATTAAGATTATGACTTCCCAGACTCAGCCCGACCAGGGAACTCACTCGATTCCAAAGTCATTTTTCACAGTCCCTTTTCAGTGCTGCTCCAAAGGACCCAGCAGTGCCGTGGGGGGTTGTGAGACGAGGGGAAAGTGGGGGCTGTGGGTGGCAGCCTGTTGCCATGGCAATAGGAATACCTGTCCAGAGGCAGCACAGAGGGGACACCTGGTCCTGGAGAGGGACTGTAACCATGTGCCATTCCTCAGCAGCGCCGCTCCTTGCACGCACCTGTGAGCATCTCCACGCTCCCTGGAGCTCCTCTGGGAGCCAGGAGCAATCGCTGACGTTTGCTTCCTCTCCTGTCTGGCAAAGCAAACACAGATTATGGCAAAAAGGGAGCAAATCACATCCTGAGAGTGGGTGTCCCATGAGAAGGAGCCCCAGGGAAGAGGAGGAATGGGGAGCCACAGGTGCTGGTGGATGCCTGTGCCTGAAGTTGGGTAAAAGAGAAAAGCAATGGCAAAAAAAGGTGAAGGTTCCAGTCCCGGGATGTTGGAAAACTGATGGATAATTGTAATTAGCTTTCAGAATTTTTAATTATAGAAGGGGTGTAAATAATCACAAAGCACAGCTTCACTAATGAGAGTCCTTGTGCTCAGAAGCACGGGGATGCATTTGTTAGGGAGACTTTGAAAGCTCTGCTGTTAATTAGGTGTCTCACAGCCAGCAGGGTTTCAGGAGAAGGAGAAACATGTATACATTTAAATCAGGCTCATTGTGAGAGGTACCCAACATCAATTATGGGATAGCAGGGTGCTAAAATGAACGAGCTTTGTAATTAGAGAGTGGATCTGAACGGCAGAGAAGAGCCTTTGCTTCCCCTCAGGTGTCTGCCAAAGGTGTTTAACGTTGGTCAGGACACAGGGGAGCAGGAGATGTGACCTGCCTTCCTCACCGTGGGGATCATCCCATGGCAGTGACCTGGTTTCCTCACGCTGGAGAGCACCCCGTGGTGGTAACCATGCCCTGCAGAACATCCCAAAGCATCCTGTGGTGGGCTGGGCTGGATCAGAGCTTCCTCAGGAGATCGCTGCTGGGGCTCGTACAGCCCCATGCCACTGCTTTTATTGGAAGAGAAGCAGAAGGGGAGGGGGAAGGCTAGATTAGTTTAATTAAGCATAGGGGAACAGATTGCATTTCCCCCACCCACAAAACCAAACAGGGCACCTTGGGAGCTGCTGGCCCTGCTCTGGCCCATACCCAAGACTGGAGGGAGGTCCAGCCCTCCCGTGGTCCCTCATGGGTGCACAAAGTAAAACAGCATCTAAAGAGAGTGAGTGAAGAGGTATTCTCCTTTCACTTCCTTTCTGGGGCCACCTGGTGTGTTTTCTTGGTGGTTATAAACAAGCAGAAAAGGAGATGACAAAGGCTGAGAGACACTTTTTGAAGCTGTGTCTGTTTTTTGGCTGCTCTGAGAGCAGCAGTGAGCTCAGACCCTGAGGCCAATCTCCACAGTTCCTCCTTAGGTTTTCTCTTTTGGCTACAAATTTCAAGCCCTGCCACAGGAGTTTATGTAAGTAATTACGTTTAGTTGGTATTTGGCTAAATCTAATGAAGCAATGATAAACAGCTCAGCGTTTTCTTCCCTGACGGCTAATGAATATTAATTTCTCTGTCAAAAAGGAACCTCTGCTCACTGCAAAAGATTAGATTCCCATGCTAAAATTCTGGGAAGGGGTAGAAGATCACTGGAAAAGATGGAGTTTTGGGAAAGCCTGCATCTGCTCTTGTATGGAGAGCAGCAGGCTGGGTTCAGGTGCCTCCACAAGGAATGGTCATCAATCCCTGTCTGACCCATCAGCTTGTTTTGGCAGAAACCTGTCCAAGCTTGAGTTGTGAGGAAGTGTCAGGCACCGAGTGTCCCATGGCACAGGCAGCAGTGCCCCCACGAATCCTCCTGCAGCCAGGGAGTGCCTTCAGCAGGAAAATGGCCCAAAAGTCTTCTACAGGTGGTTTTCCTGGCAGCGTGTGGCTCTCCCTTTCTGGAACTTCCAGGGTAGGTGTTAATCTGCCACATCATGGTCATTTCTGGCAGTGTGGGAAATGTGGTGCTGCGGGAACCTCGGCACTGGGGATGACTCTGCACTCCAGCATCCTGTGGGATGTTCCTGCTGCTGGCCCCGTGCCAGCCTGGCAGTCCCAAGGGCTTGGGGCTCTCACCCCAGCTCCCTGTGCTGCTCCATGCTGCTTGGAGAGACGGCTCAGTGCCAGCATCATGTTAAACTGTTCTAACTTTAATCAGCTCGTGGGCTGCAGTGAAACACAGTTCACACATGATGTGAGGGGAACCATGTGGCAACTCCCAGGGAGGGGCCAGCATGAAAATGGATCTGCCCAGGTGGGCAAGGGGCAGCAAGACCCAGGTGGCCGCTGCAGATCCCCAGCAGGATCCCTGTGTGGTGACATTTGCCTTGCCATCTCCTTCCAGCATGCTGCTGGCTGGCATCCCTCCTCCGAGGAGGGAATTGGATCTTCTTCTTTCCAGCAGCTGCTCTCAACAGCCCGGTAGGATGTGTTGAGATTCTTGACGTTGCTCTTAAGCATCAGCACCCTGTGCCTGAGGCAGTGCCAAGGGCTGGGGAAGCATCCTGGGTGCAGTGGGGTTTGGGTCTGTCTGTTTTAAGGGCCTGAGAGACCAGGGCAGCTCCTTGGCACCTGCATCCTCCCTGTTGACATCTTGGCAAGGTACCAGGAAACTCCAGCAGGAGCACACCCAAGCCAAGGCACTGGAAGAAGCAGCACAGGGTTTACTGTAAAAACAGATGCTAAACTTTGATTTTGGCAAAAAGAAGCAACTTCAGCGTCTGCTTGAGGAGATGCCCAGGCTGGGGAACGTGGGAGCTCCCAGAGCCCAGCAGCTGCTTAACCAAACTCATTTTTGCTACTCATGCAGCACAGAGACAACAGGAAAATCACCGAGGAGTGCACCCACTGACCGGTTTAAGGCGTTTCAATGTGCTGAAACATTTGCCCAAATTGTGGAACTTTGTTCTCTGTGATCCAACTTCCCAGTGGCGCTGCCACCCACCTGCTCTGCACTGGAAACATTCTCATCTCTCCAGAGCCAGGCTGAGAAAGGGATGAGAGTGGTGGCTGCTCTGCCTCTGGTGGGTACAACTGAGTGTTCCTTAGAACAAGAATGAGGGGGAAAGGAAAGGGTGCCCTGTGCAAATACCATCTGCATTCAGATTCAAATAAAATTATAGCAAATCTGCAGTGCTGGAGATAAAAATGGTAATGAGTTTTAATAGTTCCCTTTGATTTCTGCTATTGAAATCGACTCTGGGAGGCTGATATTGTATCAGGAGATGTTAGATCCCTGGCCACACATCAGGCAGCTGTTCTGCTACCAGGAGTGAGGGAGAGAGAGTGGAGCCACTCTGGAGCATTGTGGTCGTGGCAGGAGTGGGGAGCTGCAAGAGGCAGCCATTAGAGCAGCCGTGCAATTAGTCCAGCCATCGATTGTTAATACACTTTTAATCAATAATCTGGGCAAAGCCAGGAGCTGGATTGATGTTGCAGGGGTGTGCAGTATCCATAAAATTGTCATCTGAGCACCCAGGGAGGTGAGTTGCTTCTCCACTGCTGATTAGCTGGACAGGGCTGTAATTGGCCAGGGAAAGGCAGGAGGTGATACCAGATTATTCATCCCAGAGTGTAAATCCCTGCCTGACACACACACTCCTGCCAGCACCAGCTCTACCCCCGCTCCCCTCTCTGTGGATCACCATTCCAGCTAATTGTGCGTGTTCATGCACACCCATCAATGTCCAAACCCAGGATTGGCCCCCCATTCTCTGAGACTAAACTCGTTACCTGTGAGCAATTAACGATCTCGCTGTCCCTCATAGCGCAGCCACAAATCCAGATGGAATGATGGACTCGGGAGAGAAGTGCCTCTGCATCCCCGCTGGTGAGAAGGACCTTAACCCCAGTGCCACCAGAGGAGCCATCACCTCACTCTGAAGTCAGATCACGTCACCGTCACAAGCCGTGGCTGTGCTGGCAAACTTCACTTCTGCCAAATGGATTTCTCTCCTGCCGTGGGGCCGTGGCTGCCGGGAGCTCAAGGCTGGCGCCCTGGGCTCCGGATGTGCCCTGTGTGCTTGTGAGGAGCCATCTGGGTCAAATAGCAGGAGGAAAGCTCAAAACCTCTTTTTTTTTCCCTCTCTGAGAGCTCAAGGGCAAAATTTGAACATCAGAAGCAGGGACAAGTCTTCCTGGGCTGATTTGTGAACATCTTGTTGAGACATCCAGGATCAGATCCGAGACTATTTTAGTGATGCAGGGAGTGATTCAGAGTCATCCAGGTTATCCCCCCTCGCCGAGGATGCGATTGAAATGTTTGTGGCTGAATATCACCCGGGAAGAGCTGAGCAGTCACACCGGCACACAGACTGTCATGTTTATATCCCAGGATCTCCTCAGCCTCCCAGCAAGGCTGAGAGGAGCATCCATCATTTTCACCCTCGCGCTCTGCGCTGCAGCAGGGCTCCCTCACTCAGTGCCACTCCTGGATCTAACCCAGCTGCTCTAGGAGGGTGGGCCACAGCCCCTCCTCTGGCTTCCCACACAGCAGGGACAAGATGCTCGTGGGAAAGGCCAGGGATATGCTGTAGCTCAGGAAAAGCTGATCCCTACATTTTTTACACCAGAAGCTTTTAATGCAGGAGATTAACCTCTGCAGCCCATGGATGCAGCTCAGCCCGGGGGCCACAGCAGTGACCAGGGACCGAGGGGTGTTTAAGATGCTCAGGTGCCCCCATCTCCCACCCTGGCATCTCTCTGCCATGGCAGCACCCCTGCAGTGCTGCAGGAGCACTGGCTCCGAGCGGGAGCAGCCATCCAAAGGGATCTCCAAGCACCTTTCCAGCGGGTGCTGTTTGCTTCCCGGCTGCTGGCGCGTGCGGATCAAACGTTGCCTTGTTTCTTCCCTCAGCGCTAGCCAGCTGCCCAAAGACAAACTGTCCTCCCTTGGGGGGTACATTAGAAATGCTTAAGCAAATTAGCCATAAATAGAAAATGTAACATATGGGGCTGTAGATAATGTTTCATTATAAATTATCATATTCTCCAGGGAGATACGCCTCTTCCCTTCACACCAAAGACTCTGGGTTTCTTCTTCTGTGCAGATTTTGAGTTTCTTCTTCTTTCTTTCTTTCTTTTTGGTGACTGTTTCTGACAACTACTGGACTCAGTAGTTAATTTCCTGGGTGCGGAAATTGGGATATGTAGCTCACTTCTGCTGCAAATCCTCTCAGATTTAAAATTCCCTCATTAAAAAAAGAAAAGAAGTGAATACACTCCTGATGAAAGGTGGCTGAGTGAAGGCCCTGAAGACTAAATGAGGCTGTTTATCCACCACAGAGTCGCACCAAGGACAACAAGGCTGCTTCCCCTGCTCTGTCCCAGTACTGCTGGCACTGCCAGACCACAGTCCCAGTTCTCAGCCACATGGAAATCAGGCACTTTCCAAAACAAGAACACCCACGAATTGTTCCCTTCTCCTGCTCAGGCTGAACAGCTCAAGAGGAATCAGCCTAGTGCAGAGGCATCTCCCTGGGAGCCCATCCATCATCCCAGCATCATTCAGCTGTTGGGGATCCTGGTGGGCAGCACCAAGCTCCTCCCTCCTTGAGTAAATATGAGAAAACTGGTACTATTCATCCAGCTACAGAGTCCTTGAGGGAACAGATTCCCCAGACAGCCCAAAATTCATCTTTAACATCTTGAAAATTGATTGGTATGGGTTTTTTTCTGTTTTGCTTATAATTTCATAAGTTTGTTCCCACAGTGATCCAGATACAAGTTTCAGTGGCCACTCAGGTCTCATCTTGCTCTGGGTAGGCATTTTTCATCTTGCTGAAACCTCTCTGAGCTGACCTCTACTGAAGTTTCAATCCTCACACAGATGGCAGCACAAAAGGGATTTTTTTCCCCCAAAATATTATTGTGTATGCAAACACAGACTGTGCAGGCAGAAGCCACAGGAAGCATAGGAAAGTAGTTTCCTGCTCCACAGCTATGGGTGCATATTGATGTTGGTCTCCAAAACCCAGAAACCGAACCCATTAGAAACACTTCAAGTGAGATTATTGCAGACGCAGAGATTTACCTGCTGTAATTGCAGAAATCTTGGCGCTTACATCCTGGAGCTAATTGATGTCATCAAAGCACTGAATGAGTCCTGATTTTGGTAGTTGCAGTCCCACCTGGCACCTCCGCCTCGCTGTAATAACCACAAGCTTAAGGGAAAGGAAATACAGAAAGGAACATCTGTGGCAACGCAAATATTTGGGAGGATGGTGGCAGCTCCTACCGGAGATGTTTCCCTTCCTGGTAGCATGTGCAACGTGTCCACTCCTGGTTTGTCAGCATCCTCCTCACCTGCTGGTGGGATGCAGAGCACTGCAGCTCACGTACCACTAGGATGCAGGGAGAGGAGCAGGCGTGTTGGTGGGTTGTGGAGCTCTGAAGCATTTTTGCTGGTGGGTTCCTGTCCTTCCCAGGACCAAACTGAACCTGGCAGGGTGGGATGTGGCTGTGCAAGAAGCTGGTGGGATGCTTTCCTTGTTATGTCATCCCTGGTGTGCTGTCAGAGAGGATTTGCAGCGGTTCCCAGTGGCACCGAGGGGTTTAGTGGATATCCCGTTACAGTGGGGACAGGTGACTTAACTGGGTCAGCAGGCTTTGCTCTGCAAAGGCTTAAACCTCTCCGTTAGCTGCCTCTGTGTGTCTCCTGCAAACCCCAAACCAGAAGGAAAAATGCCTTTAAATTTATGTGGAATTTCGTTCTTGATGGAATCTGGTGGAGATGTGCCCTTTGCCTGGGCATTGCCGAAAGGAGATGGGTGCTGGGGTGGTCCTGCCTTGCTCCCCACAGGATGCTGGTATCACCAGTGGGGTCACCAATTATCACCACAGGGGTATAGACAAAGGTGATACAGAAACTCCATCATCAGAAGGCATGAAAAAGGCACTTTATTATTAGAAATCCACAGTTCTTATAGAAACAATGGTGGACCTAAGACCTGATTGGCTTTTGGGAATCTTCTCTCACCTATTGGTCAAGAAAGGACAACTCCTTCTTGTAAACATCTTTGACAAACAGAGATTGCCTGCCAGGTGCTAAGATTGGGATAATAATTGTTTTAATTCTTTCTCTGAGCTTTCTCACAGCTTCCCAGGAAAATCCTGTGAGAGCTGTGTCTCTCTCTGTTCAGAGGATGTGTGATTATCACATGCTGGCATGGCACTGGGCTGGAGGAGACCCCGCAGTGCCCTCTCATCCCTCTGCCTCACCATCATTGCTCCCTGCAGAAGATGGAGGTGCCATCAGGAGACAAAAACACTGGGCTGTCTCTCTCAGGGGATCACCCCCATCCCTTGAGGCTTTCATGCTGTATGGACCCTCACAAGGACCTTGGAGTGAGGTGACAGTGGTGGGGCCAGAGTCCCTGCTAAATTCCCTTTGAACATTCGAGCTGGGAGCAGTGGCTGTCATGGCTCACGAGGCTTGGAGAAACTTTCTGCCCAAGGAAATATTGACCTTTCCTGCAGAGCAGCAGAGCGCAAGGATGAACAGAGCTGCGCCCTCAGCACCCGGCTGAGAGCCGAGCATCCCGCAGATCAACCCCGTCAGTTAAAATAAACAACAACCCCAATGCATCCCTGCCAGGGCAGAGCTTCAGCTTATTGTTCCAGTCAAAATAGAATTATCGCCCTGAGGCCTCGGAGATCAAAAAAGGGGGAATGAACAGCGAAGGCAGTGAGGGAATTGCTGGAGCAGTGATTCTCTCGCCAGTGTTGGGAGCTGATGCTGGATTCCTGTAGACACAGGGAATGATGAGCTGCTGAGGGTGGGAGTTGCAGCCTCCTGGGGTGCTCGATCCTCTCTTTCACTCCTCACCAGCCTCTGGCTTTCAAAGCCTTTGACTTGGACTTTTTTCTAAAAAAACCACAAATCCATTGCTCATTTTCTTGTTGCGCTGTGACGCACTCTGTGCCATAAGATGGACAAATGCAGGGGGGATCTTGAGCGTGGGACAGCACAAGCTCTTACCAGCAAACCCTCCATGGCCAAAAACATTGGAATCCTAATCCCAGTTGGAACAGGAGAGGGAGGCAATGCTCTCTGGACATCTCGGTCTCCTCTGGAGGCCCTGACAGGCTCCGGGGCAGGCAGTGATGCCCTGGGCACACAGAATTCCAACCAGGCGGGAAATTGAGGCAAAATCTGTCTGGTGTGCTGGTGATGAATTATTCATGCCCTCCCAGCCAGCATTTCCAAAAAGGGCCACCTTAGTGTGAAGGACACAGGAGGAAGGTGGCAGGGCCGTGGGTCCTGCGGGAGCACCGCGTGCCTCCAGGAGGGGAGCGGGCGCGTCTCCCGCACGTCTGCGCAAAGCAAACACAGATTATGCCGTTTCTTCAGGCCTTTCATTTCACACGTCATTTTTTCTATCTAAGTATAGGTTTACACGAGAGGTAATTACCATCCTTTCACAGCTCTTAGTGCAGAGCAAAATGAGACGGAGTATTACATTCGTAATCTAATCGTAAATAAAAAGGGCCGTAATAACCCCCAATTAGCACATTAAAGTGTGTCGAGGACTTGTTTTACCACTCCGGTGTAAACAAGACCCCTGGGAACACCTCACATTGCTGAGGCAGAACTGGTGGGTCCCTCTTCTCCCTCACGGAGCCAAGTTATGCAACACCCTGAACGCCAGCTCTTAGTTGGAGTCAGACATGGATTTTTCATGAGGATAAATTAATTATGGGCAATTCTGTTCCCTCTGCTGACACATCTGGTGCCAGGCAGGGAGGAGAGGGCTGGAGTCTCCTCTTCCAAGCTGTTGGGACAGCATTGCTGGTTCCTGTTGGAGGGTCGTGGGGAAGCAAATAGAAATGAAGCAAAAGGGTGGTGTGAAGATGAAGGTCAAAAATGACCAGGAGCCCATTGCTGCTCTCAGAATTAGGCACTGAACACGGCATTGAATGGAAAACATCTTCTTCCAGCACTCCAGGATGGGCAACAACTGAGGTGGGGGCTGATGGGGTCACCCCCATGCCTGGGTTGAACTTGATGGAAGTGCATCAGCCATCCAACAGGAGATAGTATTTTTTTGTCACCTTCTGTAAATGCATGGAAGGCAAACAGGCTCAGGCCTTTCCCAAAGCCGTGATTGCAATCCCCCAGGGAGACTCATTTTCAAATGATCTTGTTAGACATTGTTAGGAATTGATATATTTGCATAGCATGAATGTTAAAACTCAGAAAGAACTCAAATGCCAATTAGAACCACGGCATTTTTCCCCCCCTCATTAATCAGTCATAAAAGAGCAGCTCCAGGTGTTTTTCCCTGACTAAACGCCGGCAGAACTCTGCTGTTATTAATCTTGATGACCCAAGTGCCATCACCATACACAGATTTCAGCAAAGTGATGGAAGACTGGGAATGATGCAAGATGGGAGGTGTAAGCGCAGCCATGGATCACTCCCAGAGCTTGGGGACCACCCTGGGATAACCCTGCTGGGATAACCCTGCTGGGATAACCCTGCTGGGATAAAACAGGCTTGGAACGCAGCAGTCAGGGATGCTACTGGAATAGCAGCGCTGGGATAACCCTACACTCTGCATAAAATCAGCAACAAACCCTGGAATTTCGTCTCAGAAAACAGCGAGGAAATGATGAGTCAAGCAAGACCAGGCTGAGAAATTCCTGTGCCAATGTTCCAAGGCAAGGACTATGGCACTCAGGTGAGGGAAATGCCATCAGGAAAGTAAAAGGCACCACAAATCAAACAAACACACAGATGGGTTGTGTTATGGTACCTGGCACAGCGAGGAGGATCTGTGCTGAGTCACCCCCTTGGCATCTGGGTACCCAGAGTTTGCTTGCTGGGGCAAGCTCCCTCTTTTGTCATCACTGGTTTTCCTTGCTGGGCTTCCAATGGCACAGCCTAGCACGGGGGGTCCATGGCAGCTCAGCCTTGGTGGGCACTGGTTATGGAGAGAAGGACCTTGGAAATGAACAGGGCATGAGGGCAATCCCTGTGCCAGCAGGGACCGAGGCACATGCCATCCTTGTGGCCATCCCAGCCAGGACATGCTGCCCATCCCAGCTGGGACATGCCAGCCATCCCAGCACATGTCATCCTTGTGGCCATCCCAGCTGGGACATGCCATCCTTGTGGCCATCCCAGCCAGGACATGCCAGACTTGTGGCCACCCCAGCACATGTCATCCTTGTGGCCATCCCAGCTGGGACATGCCATCCTTGTGGCCATCCCAGCTGGGACATGCCAGCCTTGTGGCCATCCCAGCTGGGACATGCCATCCTTGTGGTCATCCCAGCTGGGACATGCCAGCCATGTCACCATCCCAGCCAGGACATGCCATCCTTGTCACCATCCCAGCCAGGACATGCCAGCCTTGTGGCCACCCCAGCACATGTCATCCTTATCACCATCCCAGCTGGGACATGCCATCCTTGTCACCATCCCAGCTGGGACATGCTAGCCTTGTCACCATCCCAGCCAGGACATGCCAGCCTTGTGGCCATCCCAGCTGGGACGTGCCATCCTTGTCACCATCCCAGCCAGGACATGTCATCCTTGTGGCCATCCCAGCTGGGACATGCCATCCTTGTCACCATCCCAGCCAGGACATGCCATCCTTGTGGTCATCCCACCTGGGACATGTCATCCTTGTGGCCATCCCAGCTGGGACGTGCCATCCTTGTCACCATCCCAGCCAGGACATGCCATCTTTGTGGCCATCCCACCTGGGACATGTCATCCTTGTGGCCATCCCAGCTGGGACGTGCCATCCTTGTCACCATCCCAGCCAGGACATGCCATCCTTGTGGCCATCCCAGCTGACACATGCCAGTCTTGCGGCCATGCCAGCCTTCAGGCAGTCAGAAGGACATTGCCAGGCTGTTCTGAGCTCTCCCAGGAGGAATTCAATCAGTTTCACGGTGATTAATTACCTGGACATAGCCTCAGGTGCAGCGCTCCCCTGGGACAGGACAGGGCAGAGGCACAGCCCTCCCCTGACTCCCACCTGGGAATAAAACCTGCATGGGATCAGCTGTAATTAGCAGCACCCAATTATATATCCCACTAACAAATGATGATGAAAAAGCAAAAACCCTGAACTAAAAATATCTCCCCTGGGAGAAGTGTGGCCAGTGTTTAAGCTGATAAGACAGAGAGACAGGAAGATGAAGAAGCAGCAAACTGTCCTTCCACTTAAAAGGTAAGGCTTCAGATATGCAGATTTTCAATAAGCTTTTGAAATTCTCTAATAAAAATACTGTTAAATATTAATTATATTGCTATTTATAAATCTATACATAATTAATAGGAAAAATTAATGGAGCAAGGATCGGTTAAGAACTGTCTTCTAAATATTTGAATAGTGAAACATAATTATGTTTTGATGTGAAAATGTCAGGAATACACTGAAGTGTTTTTCTATTATTGAAATGAGCGAAACTTGCTGGGAACTGCAGCCCTGGGAAGGGGCTGTTTCACCTTGTTCCACTTGATCAACAGAGTTTTTGTGCACTTTGCTGCCTCTGGATGGTGAATGCCACTGAGAGTGAGAACTGTGGACACAGAAAATTGTGGTTTATCCCTTTTTCAGGCTACAACACCCTCATAACCCAGCTGGAGACCCCCTGGGTGCTGGTGGGGAGCAGCACCTTCCTGCCAGAGCAGGGACAGGGGCACAGCAGTGGCCAAGGACAGGCCACACACATTGTGGGAACCTTGCAGAGACATCCAAAATACTTGGCTGCTTTGCCTCCTTTTGGGGAGATTTCATGGGAAAGAGATCCCAGGCTGTTTTCTCTGGAATTTGTGACCTCTGTCTCATTTCAAGTGAAATTCGGGTGGAACGACCATGGAGGGAAGTGCTCAATGTGATCCCAGTCTTGGGCAGCTGCTGAGACCTGGAGCAGGGTTTCCTGGGCTCCCCAGGAGCATTTTTGGAGTTTTGGGCAGATGCTGCACTCACCAATCTGTGCTGCTGCATCCCTGGGCAAGACAAGGGTGCAGCCGCCTGTGGCATCTCCAGAGTCCACCCACAGCCCTGCTCTGTAGGTCTGGGAGGGCTCTGCACTAAAAGCAATGCAAATCACACGTTTTTCTTTGCAGAAGAACACAGAACAAGCTTTTGCACTTAATCAAAAGGCCTTTTTACCTTAAAAGTGCGATTTGCTGCAAGGGAACAATGAATTCCAAATAAGTTTTATTTCCAAACAGTCTTATATGCCAGCTTGCTTTGTCCTGAAAAACTCCTGTTTGGTTCTGTTCTCTGTTTTTGTGTTTGCTGATGAACAGGGTCACTGAGAGATGGCTGTGATGGAGGCCAAGCCCTTAGCCAGGCTCTGTGGCCTGGCCCTGGCTTGCAGCAGGGGAACTCTGGCCAAGGAGATTCTCCTGCTAGGGAAATGGCATCTGTGAAAATCAGATGCAGCTGAAGTCTGAGCATTCAGCACAAGGAACGCTGCCTCCACCACAGCATTGGATCTGTCGTGGTGCTGGGGTCTTCACCCTGTGTCTGCTCCCAGCCCCTGCCCCTCTGGCTGCTGATTTGGCTCCTTGGAGACTCCCACACCAGCACAGCAGCTGGAGCCTCCCTTGCCATGGCATGAGGGCAGAGCCATTGGGGCCATACATCACTCCTGTGGCACCAGGAGCTCATCCAGAAATGTTCCAGAGTTGTTACACAACACCACAAACCCAGTGAAGGATGTGGCACAAAACACAAGGAATTTAGTAGAGCATGTGAAAGATGTTACAAACCCATACATTCTCCCCTAATGCAATCCCTATGCAGATCTGGGCACGGGGCTGGGCCCTCTCTGCCATCACTCACCCTGACAAATGAAACTTTCCCAAACTTTTGCACATGAAGGAAAGGTTTGCAGTTTGGTTTCCCGGTTTGCTTGTTATTAAATGCGTAACATGAGTGATTATGTCTCAAACCAGATGCTTCAAAGGCTTTCTAACTTTCTGGAAGATTCATGACACAGCTTCCCCATGTTTTTTGAAGAGGAAAGTACATTTATTTATTGCACTTTAAGGCAGAGATAGTATCTCTCAGCCAATTCCCTAAAACAGCTCTGCTGTCCTAAGGCACTTACCGAGTATTGCTCTGCTCAGCTAATATATTACTATATAAAAAGGGAACAAATGACCTTAAAATTCGGACATCTGTCTCTGATGGGTTTCTCTGTGGTTCTCAGAAAGAAGCAACAGAGACAGACCTCCCTCAGGCCTGTGCAGAAAGCAGGAGCTATTCTGGCTGTCCTGCTGCTCCTGCCAAAAATCTTTGGCTGGAGCAATGCCTGAGCATCTCTGTGTCAGCACAGGGAGAGGTGCCCTCTGCGAGGACCTGACCCAAAGGCAGGTTTTTCTTCATGACTTTGTGGACTCAGGACTTACCTCATCCCTGGGCTCTGCCCCACAAGTGGCTCTGGGACATGGTCACAGCACCTGGTGGGAGCCCAGCGATGGCTCCCAGTGCTCACCTGGGTTTGAACATGGTGAACATCCCCAGGTCCCTGCAGGCACGCCCCTTTTGGTGGGGGATGCTGAGGGCCCTGAGCCTGGGTGATGCACCAAGTTTGGAGGTAGAGGAGATGCATCCTGAGGCAGCACACTGCATGGCTGTGCCTGGTCACCACTCAGTGTCACAGCTGGTCCCTCCACTCACAGGCTGAGCATCTGCCCAGTGCCAACCCCACGGCAGGGCCCTGAGGCCAGTGGGCACACACTGAGCCCCAGCCTGTGGCCTGAGCTGCTGGAGGCAGCAGTAACCCCTCTGTCCTTCTGATCTCCCCCCACTCTTCCTCCCAGTGTTGCAGGCGATCAAAAATGGGCAGCAAATGAGCAGTCAGCATTTGTGCTTGAGATGTATTTAAAAAGGTTAAAGCAAAACAGATCAAAACATCCTTTATTCTACAGCCTTTTCCCCAAAGTAACACGTTAGCCCTAAGGTAAAAATCAATGTTCAAAGCCTGTACCAATTTTCAGAGAGATAAATGCTGTGTTTAACACTTTGCGTCCTAGGTGTGTGTGTGAGGTGCCACCAGTGGCTCCCAGTTAATGTCTTTGTACTGGTGAGGTGGTTCTGCAGATTGAGGAGAGAAAGAGCTAAACCAGGCACTTGTGAGAGCTCCTTTCACAGCATTTCACACTGAATGACTTTAGAGGATGCCGACACTCTGAGTTTGTCAGCCACATCTCCCTGGGACAAACGCAGGAATTGGGCTTCCATGCCAAATCAAGACAGCACAGTTCCTGAGGATGTGCCAAAAATGCACTGCCCAGCCCCCATGTCCCACTGGAAGAGCCTCACTGGGATCAGCAGAGTGTTGGGGTAAAACTGAGCACGTACTAGTTTTGATGACCTTCTCAAGTCTTTAAACTCAGCAAAACTGCCAGCACCTCGCTCAGACTTGTAAGGAAAAGATTGGTTTTGTCCACAGGAGCCTTTCAGATTTTGTGAAAGGTCAGTGGGGGATGTGAAACTCGCCATGGAACCACAGTGGATTGTTCAATTTCCGAGCATCATTTGTTTCAGTGAAACCAGAAAGTTATCCAGGTCCCTGTTTCAGCCCTGCCCGCTCTCACCAGAGGCTCTGGATCAGAGCATCACTGTCAGCCCCCAGCCCGTGGGTCACAATGCCCCAGCAGAACATGAGAGATGCCAACAAGGCTTCTCATTAGCCCACAGCAGTTTAATTACTCGTTGCATGGATGTCTCCTCAGAGAGAGGACAAGGGGCATGGATTCTTGCTGCTTCTTTCTAAGCAAATGCCAGGGGTCTAATTCCTAAATTTTCAGACATTTTCCTGATTAGAGGCTGCCTCAAGTGCCAGGGAAAAGCCAGCAGTGGAGCAGAGGTTCAGGTGCCTCGTTGACCCTTGCTCTCCACAGGGATCCTGGCAGTGATCCCTGATTCCCATCCCTGCAGAGCTGCTGCTCCTGCAGGCACCAGCTCTTTCCACACAGAAACATGTGGCCAATCAAACATGAAGCAATAAAAAAATTCCCTCAGCCCACAAACCCCTTCCCCAGTCAGCTGGCATTTTCTGAGCTAAAAGGGCTTTTTTCTTCCTTGATGGATCCCTAGAAAGATAATTGAACGATTTGCTGTAATAAAAAGTTAAATTGCATAAAATTAATATTGATCCAAATTAAGCCATTTGTCTCCCTTCCCTTTTCGGGTCCACAAACACGATTATTGCTTTGGCTGTTACAAACCAAATACAATCACAAGTTGCAATCACAGCTTGTTTTCTGCCCTTTGCTCCCCCTCCCCAGCTCCCTTCTCTTGCAGGAGAGAAGGCAGCACCTGAGCCAGCACCTTCTGGATCTTCCTGAGCACCAGGATGCCTCTCTTGCCCTGGCCAGGCTGTGGCACATGCTCCAGCCTCAAATGTTTGCAGGAGGGACCACAGTGGACCAGGAAGGAGGAAATACCCCACTGACAGACTTCAGAGCCAGTTCCCTCCTGCTTTCTCTTCCCCTCCACCATTTTCTCATGGAGATAATTGGAAAGGAAGGAAGGAGCTATAAATACCTCTGGAAATTAAAAGGAGCATGTATAGTCCTGGCAGAGAGGGAAAATATCTGGAGGGTCTTGGCTCCTCTCCCCTACACCTACTGGCAAGTGTTTACTTTGAAATTTTTCATTTGTCTCCTCTGGGATTACAGGCAAAACAATATTTGACAGCCCAGGAAAACTGCGGTTTCTATGGAGCCAGGGATGGAAATCTGGCTCGGAGTAAAGCAGGCACAGGAAAGCAGTGTCTTAAAAATGAGTGAGCCTCTGCAGTGGGATGTGGGAAAAGATGCTCCCACTGCCTGCCCTGAACCTCAGAGCAGGGATATGGCAACCAAAGCACTCCTGGAGCTGGTGAATGGAGACAGATTTCCAATGTCCACCTGCAGGTGGACACAGCACCAGAATTCCCACACAGGATCCCCACAGCACTGCCCTGACAAACCCTGGGTTTCCTGGAAAACCCCCTGGCTGCCATCCCAATGCCCAACCCCATCCCCAGGAGCAGCTCAAGGCAAGCAGCCTCCCCATCAAAACCTTCCCTCCACAGGCCAGGGAGCTGCTTCTCAGTGGTTCTGGGACATCACTGCTGGAACCAGAGTTTGCTGGGGCAGAGTGAAGCAGAAGGAAATCCAGGCTTGCCTGGGTAGAAAACACATTTTTGCTGCATCTGGGCTCGTTCCAGAGCAAGTCCCTGAGTGCAGGGCTACTTGCCAGGTCCAGACCCCAGCCTGGGAGTCAGAGAAAGTTTATGGGACTAAAGAGGTTTCAAATCAAACATTCCTGACTTAGGGAAGCAGGGCTGTTCCTGCAGAGCCATTCCAGACCAGCCCCAGGGCCAAGCAGGTTTATTCTATAAACTTTGCAGATGCCGAGGCAGGGCAGAGTTACTGAAATAGCTCTCAGTGGGCAGGTTTGGGGTTAAGCTGCCATGTAAAACTCCATGGAAATATTCGAGGTGAGCAGCTGGGGCCAAACTCTGCAGAACTCAGCCCAGAGCATTGCACAGGACCAGGGACAGCTCCCGACTGCAGTTCCTGGTGTGCTGGATTTACCGGGACCAGAGAGGAAGGAAAGGAAAGGGAAAGGCAATTGTACATTCAGCTCAACCCTGGATTGTTCTTTCACCATGTTCAGCTGAGCTTTACAGTGCTTAATTTAAAGTGCTGTTCCGTGTGGGAAACTCGTAAAACAACACGATCCATATTTATTATCTCTTGGTGGTTCTGACCGAAATCTTCCCATTTTGAGAGATTAAGGGGAGGCAGAAAAGGCTCGTGCTGCTGTGCCAGCTCTGCCAGAGGGTCACACGTGGGTCTGTGCAGACTGACCGTGCTTGCTGCTCTGCTTGGCCACCTGCACAAGGGAGAGCCTGCAGAAGAAACTGCCCTTGCCAACATCAGCCTCCTGCCCCTTATCTCCCACTCCTTCCCCTCCAGGAAAACACAAACCAGCACCTCCCAAAGCCTTGGAGAAAGGCTTTTGTCCACCTGCAGGTGGACAACCCACAGCCACATACCCCCAGGAGCTTAAAGAGAAGAGGAAACCACAGCTGAACCTTATTTTTCTTAATAAATAGGTAGATCCCAGCAGCTTAATCTGTCCTTTTCCCTGGGAATCCACCGTGAGCAGCTGCCCCTGTCCTCCCCGCGCCTCGCAGCCGCTCTCCAGCCGAGCTCTGCTCCTGCCTATTCTCCGATGCCTTGTTGTCCTCCAAAGTGAACATGAATTGCTGCCAGCTCAAATTAGCATCTTACACTCGGCCAACTGAGCTGCTGAAGGAGGAGAAGGAGTCAGGATCTTCCAACCTTGTTCAACTTCTGTTACACACTGCCTGATTGCTGATGGGTGAGAGAGCCCTTGGAAACTGGTGTCTCTGTCTCCTCTCAGATAGGAACCTGGCTCTTCTCAGAGAAACCATGGAGCAAATCTCTTGCACAGGGATCTCTGACAAGGCTCTGAGGAGGTTAAACTTTGTACATGAGACAGAGAAGCAGCAGCAGTTGAGCCAAAGGTACCAAGGGCAGGGTTTCAGCAGGAGATGCCAAGCATGGTTATAAAACTGCAAACCAACCAACCAAACCAACCTACAACAACGAACTGGCCCCAGAAACAGCTCAGTGATCTGCAACTGGCCACGGCAGCAGCTCCTGCAGAACATCCTGGAAATGCCTTGTGCAGGAGTTGGGGAAGAGGGGAATCCCTACTGCATTTCTTCAGAAACATGAATAACTGCAGGGACTGAGCTGGATGAAGAAAACCTTTCACCGGGGCCATTGGTTATTTGATCGTGTGTGGTTGATTGCACAGCTTTGGTGTCTAACTGCCACACATGACATCCCCCTGGAATGGCATTTGGCTGCCAAAAGAATTAACAAGAGCCAGAAAAAAACCCAGCTCAATCCAGATACTTTTGCCTGGTTATTTTTGATTGTCTTTTCAATCTGCTTGCAGACCCTGTGGAGGAGGATAGGCTTTTTATTGACCAGATAGCTGTGGCTGTAATCTCTCTGAAAATGCACATTAAAGGAATTTTAAAATCGAGATTATCTCTGTGAGTAGTCCTTAATGACTCCTTCGCAGCTGTTACAATGCTTATGTAAATATTGCCAGTGAATATTTAAGGCTCTAATAAAGAGAAATTTACTGTGCTGTCCATAATTGAATCTCTACATAAATCCCACTGCACAGGTTGGTTCTCTGGAGAGTCACTGCCTCCCTGTTCAGCTCAGTGTCAGGATCCTCCCGTCCACAATCCTTATGTGATTGTGGATATGATGCCTGCAGCATCCTCGGAGAGACACAAGCTGCTGGAGGGGACCTGCACCCCAACTCCAGCAACTCTAAAATCAAAATGTAGGAATAGTGTTCAAGTAGGGGAAAAAAGTTAAACTAGGAAGATGTAACAAAATGTGATTGAATTCAGTATAAATTAATATTCCAGGTGGGAACAGTGCATGTGTATGCATGAACAAGTGCCATCAGCTCTTTTGTTCTGAAGCTGGAGGAGCATGAAAACAGAAACTCGTCTCCTATCTGAGCTCAAACCTGCCAGAAGTAGCTGAGACATGAGAAGAGGCTTTGGCATTTCTCTGGGCTCATGAAGAGAAAGCCAAATGAATTCAGATTCATCTGCACTTGAAAAGCCACTTCTCTGCAGGGCTGGAGCAGCAGATGGATGGAGAACAGGAGCACCACGATCCTCCAGAGCATCTCCCCCCACCCAGCATTGCATCCTGGACAGGAGCTGAACCAAGAGCTGAGCCACAGGAATTCCAGCTTTCCCAGTAATGCTCTGAAAGATCATTACAATGAACTGAACAAGATTAAGTTCTCTCAACCAGATGGGCTTTTTCTTCTCCTTCTCCATTACCAGGTCTCAGTCTGCCCACACACACCTGCCCCTGTGGTAGTGGCATCCCCTTGGTCTCAACCCACAGCCACATACTCCCAGGAGCTTAAAGAGAAGAGTAAACCAAAGATCACAGCAAGCTGAACCTTATTTTTCTTAATAATTATTATTATTGAACATTTACAAGCAAATATAGCATCAGGATCTTAGGAAGATTTAATGGAAAAAAAATTAATTTTCCTAAACTAATGAAGTACTTGAGCTCCAGGGCAACAACTGCTAATGGTGCTTCTATCTCAGCTGAAGAGGCAAAAAAATTGTGTTTAATAGTAACTTTAAATATAGATTTGAGGTTCTTTCCCATAAATCACAAAGTCAGATAAGGACTGCGCATAATAACTTGTCAGATTACATAAACAAAACTGATTTCAAACACTTTAAAAAACACTTTTATTCCATTTGCAAGGCTGCACGCTTGTGAGGAGACTTCACATCTGCCTGAGCCACCACACACTTAACCCTTCACTCGTGGCAACTCTTCCTATTTAACAGCACCAAACACAGTCATCACACAGCCTTTAAAAAAAGAATTTAAATTGTATGGACATGAATTTGTCCAGGGAGGGATCCTGGCAGGTGTGCTCAAGGAGAGTTGCTTCCCATGCAGGGGTGGTGGGTACCTGTGAGGAGCTGGAGAGGACCCTGTGTGACACCAGCCCATCCAGGCACCAGATGTGCCAGGAGATCCTGGGGTCAAAAGCAGCCAAAACCTCTGCTGGTGGCTCAGGGCTGCTTCCCCCCAGGTTTCCAGCCCCAGCAGCCTCCCAGTGCCTGCTCACAGGAGCAGTGTCCCTCCACCACGAGCCCTGCATGCCAGGAAAATGCAGCATCCATCAGTTTTGTTCCCTGTGTGCTGCCCTGAGACACCTCTCAGCTGCTGCCCTGCTGAGCTATCACCCTGAATGTAAATAATGGCCCATGCTGTTGCACTCCTTCACAACAGGCACTTTTTTAATGCTTCCCTCCTTGAAGCCCTCTTCCCCCAAGGACCACAGCACTGCAGGCTGCCACGTTGCTGCAGTGGAACCCCCTGCTGGCTCAGCATCTCCAGGGCTTTCACTGAGGGAGCAAAACTCTTCTCTGACACATTGGAAACATCAAGAGATCATTAACATCCTCCCTGAACCTCTGCTCCCTTCAGTAAAGGGATGCTAGGGGGAAAAAACCTCATTAACAAAACCTGAATTAGCACTTGAGGGTCTGTAGACAAATACTGGGGGATTTGTACCATGAGCCCTCCAAATTCTCCATCTTCTGGTCTTGGACCATCCCTAAATCCTCGTTGCCGGGATGACCATCCATCCCCAGCTTGAGGGCCTGTTGATTACCAGGAAACTGGGTCATATCTGCCAGCAGGACCCCTTCAGGGGCCTGTGGCAACTGGGACTCCCTGGAAAGCCCAAAAAACACTTCCTTTCTCCAGAACAAGCAGAGGGACCTAATATCTCCATCCCAAATGCCCTACCCTTTTCAGTGCTTTATAAACTTTTTATCCAGCTGTAAAATTTCTAATTATCTGAGGTAACTAACCAACGTTGCATGAACTCAAACCGAGACTATTCCAGTCAAATACATAATTAAAAATTTCTGCTGGGCTGGTTCCTTCCCCCAGTTACACAAATTACTGTGCAGGGTGCAGCACCACAGCTAGGACCCCAGCTTGGTGATCCTGGTTGTGGTAAATGCCAGCACCAGGAGGAATGAGCTGCACCCTGCCCTTGCCCCCACTGCAGTAGCACTGGCTCTCCTGGCAGCATTCTCAACTCTCCCAGCTGTCATTCCCTGCTCTCTCTGTCTGCACTTGCTTTGGAGAGCCACAAGCACTGGGAGCCCCAGGCTGCAGCCCAGGAGCAGGCTCAGCTGGCAGAGAGGGTGCCAGGATTAGAGCAAAGCACATCCTCAGCTCGCCCCTCCTCAGAATCCACTCTGGGAAACATTGTTCTGTGAGGACCCAGCAGCAGCTGGAGACTGACAGCTTGGAAAGCCACAAAGAGGAGAGACTGTGGCAGGGAGAAGCTGATGCTCCCAGCTTCTCCAGGCTATGCCTGTCCCAGCTGCTGGGGCCTCAGTGTTTGCATCTTACCGAGCATCAGGAAACTTCTGCATCTCCTTGAGCTGTGCCAGAAAACCTGATTTTCCTCCTAATGATTCACCTGCCTCCACACTGCATCAAAGACATCAAGTGGGTTTCATAGCAACTGCCAGATTAGCACTTCTCCCTAAGCCAGGCTTATCACCACGAGGGGAAGGGCTGGAAGGGAATGTGTGTGATGCCAGCTGGGAAACAGGAGAAATTCCCCCTGACTGCCACATACCTGCTAGGGATGAGCTGCCACTGGGCCCTTAGAAAGGACAAGCAGGGGTTGAGCCCCAGGCAGCACTGGCTCCTTGCCTGGCTCTTAAATAACCTCTGCCCTGGCCTAATCAAGCCTGCAAGGCTCCTGCCCCACAGGCAGTTGCTTTCCTGCACACCTGCCTGTGAGAGGAGCTGACTTGCAGAGCTCTGCTTTGGCTCAGCTGTGTCCAGCTGTAGCCTCTGGCAGATCCCTGTGTGCCATGTTCAGGATTCCCTCAGCTTCCCACAGTCCATGTGAGCAGGGAGAGGGTCTGCAGAAGCTTCCTGTGCTTGTGTCCATGCTCCATGTGCACTTGTGTTTGATGTGGAGTGTTGGGCACTTGTGTTTGGGTGTGCTGACAGCAGATGTCAGCCCCGTTCAGCTGCAGGAAGGATTCAGAATCACAGACTGGTTTGGGTTGGGAGGGACCTTGAAGTTCATCTCGTTCCAACTCCTTGCCATGGGCAGGGACACCTTCCACTAAAGCAGGTTGTTCCATGGCTCCTTTTGCTCCAAGGGTGCTGCTGGAACAGCCCCAGCCCAGGCTGGCTGGCTGGAAGTGCAGCTGGGAGAGGGAGGCCAGCCATGCTAAGTGCTCCTGGCAGCCAACAGGCGGGTGGACAAGCACATCCTACTCCAGTCCAAATCCGGTTTAGATCAAAGGCATTTCACTCTGCCTAATTGCAAAGAACCATCCCTCCTCCCCAGTCCAATTGTAGGACTTCCCAGGCACCCTAATCCTGCTGCTGCCCCAGCTCTGAGTGTGGGGCCTGCCTGTGGGTGCCACGAGTCCCATCTCCTTGGCAGTACTGTGGCAAAAAGGGGACAAGTCCAGAGCAGTCCTGACAGGTTCTGTGGCTTTTTTGGAAAGGGCTGTGGAAATCTTGTCCTTTGGGTCTCACTGCTGCTTTGCCTGAGCATTTCCAGCCTCTCCTTCATCTCTGGGATTTACCCTGCCATCTACAGCACTGATCAGCAATGCCAGGGAGCTGGCAGGACCTTGTGACCCCATGCCTATCATGCCACAGCTCTGGGGATTTTGCTTACTAGGGCAGCTAGATACAAAGACATCTCCAGTGGGAGCGTTTAACAGCTCCTCACCACCGATTATTGGAGGGTGTTTTAAACCCCAGGGCCATTATCTGAGCCTAATTTTCCGTTCCAGCCCCTAACATTTCAATTTCCCCCTTCACTGATCTCTGGCTTTAATGGCTCTCCCAAGCTTTCCTCAAGTTGAGAAGTGCCCATTTGGTACCGTTCCTGCTGCATTCTACCAATGCCTCATCTTCTTTCTTTCTCCTACCCCTTTCCCTTTCCTCACCCTTTTCACCTTGAAAACACAGCCTCAATGTCCTCACTTCCCTGGGAATTGCAGCACTGGCCCTGCCCCTGCAGGGGATGCTGCATTCCCCTCTTGGCTCCCTCACACGGGGCTGCAGCTGGACCCTGGGGAGGAATTTCATGGAGCTTGGGAACTTTCACTTCCCCTTTTCTTTCATCTCTTTGCAAGCCAGGCTGGCACTCCGTGAGCTGACACTTCATGCCTCTCTGGCAGGACTGAGGGTGGTTCTTGGCCACCAAACAGCTCCAAATCCATTCAGTGGGGCCCAGCAACCCTTGGTGGTCTCCAGTGGCTTGGGGGGCTCTCGTCCCCCTGCTTTGTCTGCTCTGTCCATGTGCCCAGGGCTGTTGGCTGGTTGCCACCAGTGAGGCTGCACTGTCCAGTCTCTTCCCAGCCCCCTGGGGATAGGATGCTCGGGCTTTGGCAGCTGCTCTCGGTGTCACTCAGCTGTCACTGCCTTTGTCCCTGCCAGCAGGGTGTCTCCCTTCTGGGAGAGGGGCTTCTCACCCACTCCCAGTCTCCCTGGCACTAAGCAGTGCTGTGGGCTCTGGAGGGAGTTGAGGGAGTTTTCTTAGGCTGCTTCTTTTCCCATCCTGCGTCAGAGTCGTTCCTCAGCTCTGGGATGTGTGCACAGCCCTGCTCTGCCCTCCCCTCTGCTCAAGGAGAGGTGACCTCAGTGCCTTTGGGAGGCAATTATTCAAAGCCAGACAATTCTAACACCTGCCAACACTCAGGGAAAGGGTTTTATTGGCATTTAAACTATTAGTCCTGGCACCTGGTTTTCAGCCACGCTCTCTACTGGACTTGGAAAAATGCTGGACACTGAGCCAGCTTCTGGGACAAGGGACACTGAACCAGGTTCTGAGACAAGGGACACTGAGCCAGCTTCTGGGACAAGGGACACTGAGCCAGGTTCTGAGACAAGGGACACTGAGCCAGTTTCTGCCCAGACGATATGGGACACGCAGCCACAGCAAAGCTTCAGCATGCCAGTGTCTTCCTCAAAAACAGGTTTTGAGGTTTCCTGTCTCCTTAACCCCTGGGAGAATTCCAGGGCAAATACACCAGCCCAAACATTAACAGCATCCATGGATGCGGAATGGTTTTGGCCAAGAGGCTCTTAGGGCTGATTGAAAGCAAATTGGTGATTGTGGAGCTTTTTCTCTCCCAGGGGCTGAGCATGGCTAACTGCTCCAATGGACAGCTTTATGGACTGTTACATGGATATGGCTCTTCCCATGCCTTCACAGACCCATTTCACAAATGGTGCTGGCTGCAATCCACTGCTCTGTGCCGAGCTGCTGGTCGGGACATCATCGTGGAGGCTGAAGCAACGAGAAGGAAAATACAGATGAGAAATAGATAGGGAAAAAAAATGCCAAGCTCTGCTTTTTATAGTGCAAGGGTAGAGTACTGGCTGGGCTTTTAAGAAGAGAAGGATGGACTGGTAATTGGAAAAGTGCTGGGGGGAGGGTGGCAGCATGGCTCCTGTACTTGCTTGCTGTACTTGCTACTTACTCAGGACCCCTGGCCAGCCAGCCCTGGGCTGGGATGCTGCACTCTGAGTGCCCACATCGAGCCTGGCTGTGACCAAAGGCAGTGTCCCTCACAGTGGAGCCCAGGCATGGGCCAGTCCTGATCACCCCAATCACAGAGCCTGCAAGGTTAGAGAGAGGAGACTCAGAGGAAAGGACCGAGCTGGATCCCAGTTTTCTGGCAGGGTTGGCCCCATGTCACCACAAGCAGAGCAGTCTTCTGGGTTAGCAGAGAGCTTGGAAACACTCACTGGCAGCCAGAGGCTGAATTGGCGTTGCTTAACTGTGGCTTTTTGTGGGAAACTAAACCCTCAAGGCCACACGTGGCCATACCTGTTAGTTCTGTCCATTGGACACATCAGCCGATGTGCTCCTGCCAGTGAATCCTGGGATCTATTCCTAAACACTGTGTTATCGAAGGCCAGAGTGAGTATCAGGCAGAGAAATCAACTGTTCCCTGGGCTAAGCTGACTGGAATCAATTTTTGCAGGGGGAAAGTGCGGTCAGCCACCTCGGAGCCCTCTGGCAGGTCAATAAATACACCTGGGAGGACACGCTCGCCTGCAGAGGTGGATGTGCTTCCCCCGGCATTGCTGCTTGAGTGATGCTCTGCTGTGCTCCAGTGCTTCTGCCCCCAAATGCCACCAGGGCTTTTGCTCTTGCCCCTCCTGCTCTCATCCTGCTGTGGCAGAGGCGAGGAGCTGGCTCCCAGGACACCCACCACCAGCTCCCACCTCCGTCCTCTGCGCCAGTCACAGCACTTATTCACGCTTGAGAATTTGCAAGGGAAAGATAATAAACCCCCCAAGAAAGTCTGTCCCTGTTTTGGCCTGACAAGGAACTAAGATAAATGTCAGTTTTCAGTTAAAATCATGCTCGGAAGATGAGCAGGAACAACGGGGATTTCATTCTGCTACGTTTATTAAACACATAGAGACATGTCACTGTTGGCTGAGCCAAGCAGGTCCCACAGCCCTGGGGCTGAGTCCCTGCCAGCATCAGAAATACCCAAGATTAGATCCAATACAAGCCTGGCATTTGAAATCTGGGAACTGCATCCTGAGTCCTTAGGAGAAGCCCCACTGGAAAGCCAGTCCACAGCACAAGTCATGAGCAGCCGCCTCCCTGCCCATCCCAGACGGGCTGGTGGAGATTTTGGGCTGAGCCCACTCTGGACTGAGCCCACCATGGACAAGCCCCACCACAGACTGAGCCCACCATGGGCTGTGCCAACATGTGCCATGCAGGCTCCTCCACTGGGGCAGCCTCAGGGCTCTTCCTCTCCAAGCCCTCCTGCCATAACTCATCTCTCATTAGCCCAACTGCTCATTAGTCCAACTTGCCTGGCAGTAACAAACTGCTCTCTCAGCTCTTGTCATTCACTGGGCAGGTGTGGCTGCAGCCAAGAGTGGTGACAGAGCTGGGCACGTTGGCAGCTCGCTGTGCCATGGGGCACCACGGGCTCGGCACTGTCGGAACCCAGGACATTCCTCTGACTGCTCTGGATGATTTGAGACCCCGGCAAGGGGCTCAGACACCTTGGCGCGGAGTCATATAGATAAGGAAAAATAAACAACCTTGAAAGGCAGAACTGACAAATCTCGGCTTCTTCTTTGGCTGCAGGGCTGGGAGAAAAAAGACTTTCTATTGCCTTGGGGTCATCTCAACCCCAGAACCCCGTCACGGCACGATCCACAGGCTGCTTCAGTGAGGGCAGCAGTGATAAACCCTCTGTTCTGCAGCAGAACTTACTGAGGAATTGTGGCTGCAGCTCTCCTCACAAAGAAGGGTCAGCTAATAAAAATAAGGGGTCAGCAAGTAATAATAAGGGGTCAGCTAATTCCAGTTTTAATAAGAGGTTCTGTTCAGGCTTGCTTGGGCTGTGCCATCTACCAGGAGCTGGACACGCGCTGGGGGCTGGTACCTGCCTGGGGAGGGGGAAGCAGGGAGTGGGGATGAGCTGCTGGACAACCTTATCCATCAGTGTTCCCTCTGCTGTGCCACTGAGCTACTCTGCCTGCCACCACAGGCACCCACATGTGGACCCCCATTCCTGTCCCACACCCCCTTGGGGACCTAAGGGCACTCAGAGGGGTGCAGAGCGTGGAGATCTTGGCTGTGAGACCCATCAGCTGGGATGATGTACTTACACTTTTAATAAGAAATAGCACTTGA
Organism: Hypocryptadius cinnamomeus; assembly: GCA_013400635.1. Lineage (NCBI taxonomy): Eukaryota > Metazoa > Chordata > Aves > Passeriformes > Zosteropidae > Hypocryptadius > Hypocryptadius cinnamomeus. Next base: position 32,949 of record VYZP01037209.1, on the reverse strand, counting down.
TACAGAACCGTTCCAGCATTTATTGAACCGAAGTGCCTTCCGCTGCTTCAGTGCAGAGCCCTGAAGCCTGTCCTGGATGATTTAAGAATGATCCATCTGGAAAATGATGCAGACAATTTGTTACATCCAGCCAGAGAGCCATAGAAACCACCATAACAAGCTTAAATGATTTCAGCATCACTACATCATCCAGCCCCAGCCAATCTTCCTCAGAGCCACCGCTGAGCTGGGGTTGCCTGTCCTGCACGGATCCTCTTCCTGAAGCTGATGCTGCTCCTGCAGCCCATCCTGTTGCTGCATCCAGGCTTCTAGTCAATGCTTCATGGGACATGGGGGACCCCCTCCACCTTCCCACTGCTTGTCTCACCCCCCCACCCTTCCAAACCCCTGTTTTAAGACAAGAAGCTCCAAGCAGCTCACAAACCCTCCCGGTGGGCTCCTCTGGCTGCCAGCAGCACGGGTGCCTGTTGATGGTTACCACCTCGCCCTGGGTAAATCAAGGCTTCGGTTTTCAAAATAGCGTGTTGATTGAAGCTTAAAATATCCCCAGCAATTACTTCGCCCCGGTATAATTATAATAATTAAACTTGGATAATGCTTAGTCCTACTTTTTATCAGAACTGTGCGCTGCGGCACCAGTGTGTGGTGTTTTGTTTCCAGCCTCATTTTCCTGCCTCGCCCCGCCGAGCAGTGCTGGGAGGGACATGAGCTGGCAGTCTCCAGTGCTGACAAGGGGACAGTGACCCTGTCACGGCCCCTCCAGCCCTGGGGACCACTCGTGGCACCGTTTAACCCAGGGCATGGTGTGTGGTGGCCGTGCCCTGGCCTCTCTGCATGGCGGGACGAGCAGCAGGAGGGGATGCTCCTGGCTCCATGCTGGGGCAATGGGTGCTGGAGGGAGTAGGGATGCTGGTTCTTCCTTTTGGCTGCTTGCCTTGTCCCACCCCAATCCCTCTCCCACAGCTCAGCACAATATTTCTCCTCCACGCTCCCAGCAGCGTCACTTGGAACAGCTCAGGCTGGTGAGTACGTTTCCGGCTGTGATAAATAGCAGGGAAAGGAATGAGAACCTAACACTGTATTTCATGCCCTGAAATCCCACTTGCATCTGGAAATGAACAGAGTTCTCTGGCTGATATATGCAGCTCTGAGGCCATTCGCATCCTGTTCGCTTGTACACATTGTCTCGGTGATTTAAGCTGGCAATTTGGCCCTAAAATGAAGAGCAGCTCACTTTGTCCCTCCCCGTTTTTCTATATATTTTCCTGCAGAATGGAGCTTTTGGAGATTTGGCTGGGCTGGGGCTGGGCATCCTCTCTGGTCTGGCACGGAGAGTTGTGCAGGGTGCTGGCACTGCGGGAAGGCTGCTGCCACAGCCTGGGAATGCAAGTGGCAGGTGGCTGTGCTGGTCTCTGTCTTCCCAGGCCATCCCTCTTCAAAGCCAACATGGACAGCAGTGAAGGCTTTTCCTCCTTTCCAGGTCAGATGGCATTGTGAGGATGACAGCCGTGCCGTCCCACAGTGCCCTGGGGAAGGGGGATGCTGTGGGAGCAAGGGGGGCTATGGGAGCTGTCCCTGCTGCCTGGCAAGAGCCCTCCTTGTGCTGCCCAGTCCCCACATCTGTCTGTCCATCTGTCCGTCCATCTGTTGAGCAGCACAGCAGGGTCAGCCTGAGTGTGACCCACCATCACCTGCTCCACACCCAATGTGCAAACCAGAGCCACCACTTAACCACAGACCTGCTCCACACCCAATGTGCAAACCAGAGCCACCACTTACCACGGACCTGCTCACGGCCAGGACTCCTCCTTGGGTAAAAGATGTAGCTGGATGAAGAGATTTCATAGCAGAGCTGTTTGTTTAAGGCGTCATTAGTGATGTTTAACTAACTCCCCAACAATCCTGTTCAATGGCTTCCCTTTTCCAAGCAGCTGTCCCAAGGCACACGGGTCCCCTCAAAGCCCTGGGTGACACTGGATGAGCCTGGGGACCTGACACCCTCCTGCCTGTGCCACAGGGCGTGGAGGTGGCACTGCTGTGGCGGGGACTCCAAGGGGATGCACAAGACCCTCTTCCCAGGATGAAGGCAGGGCTATTTTCCTGCTGCTCACCCGAGGCGTGCACAGCTGGGAACAGAGGAATTTCCCCAGGGAAGCCTCTGGACTCCTTGCTGAGACATGGATCCCCCTGGACACCAAACCAACCCCGTCCCCTCCCCAGGGACCGTGGCCGCGCGCGGAGGAACCCAGTCACCAGCGGCTGCGCGGTTCTCATATCAGTTTTAATAGCAACATCAGAGTACTAAATATACAGAGGGCGAGGGGACAGGGTGGCATTTACAGTGCTTCCAAATACACGGCTTCCACGGACAGAGACAAATTAAAAACCGCTCAGGAAGAAAAGGTCCTTTTGGCACTGCCCCAGCTCGTGCTGTGGGCGGGTGGGGCAGCCACAGTGCCAAAAGGCGACGGCGCTTCCACCGGGTGCCTCCTGGTGCAGGATTTTCCCAGGAAAAGAAAGAAGTACTCAGTGATGTAAAACCGGTTACAAAGTAAAACTGTCTCATGTTAGAAAACGGGTTTTGGCAAAATAAAAATAAAGTGTAAACTTCACTGTACATGTCCTATCAAACAAAAAAATAAACCCCTTGGAACCTAAAATAGAAGAATCTGGGTCAGAAATCTGTGCCCTTAGTGTACATTTTTGTGCAACATATACTTTTTTCAAAGTAAATATTATCTCCACTCGTGACACTATTAAAAATGTACCTACAAATGTTGAGAGTAATTCTTAAAAATGTGTGAGAAGCGTTAGATGAGCTAGGGAGACCAAACCCACAGACTTGGAAATGGCAAGGGATTTCTTGCTGGTTTTGAAAAAATCGCGTACAGATTTAATATCCGGTTGAACGAAAATTCCAACCACATTCATCCTGAAATGGGTGGGCTGAGATAGGATAGATATATTTTTGTTCTATTTTATTTTTTAAATTTTTTTTTTTTACAAAATATATATTATGTGTAGAATATCTACTATTTAGCTACCGTTTCATCTGAACTACCTTCCTTCGCAACAAGCTGCCAGTGGAGAAGAGGTAACCTGAAATCCGTCCCCGCGCCAGCTCTGCCATCGCTACGGTGACCTCCTGGCAGGCTCGGTGCCCTTGACCCCATGGAGCACTGGTGCCCCATGGAGCACTGGTGTTCTCTGGAGCACAGCTCCTGCCACCACCACCGGCCGCCCTTTCTCCAGCTGGGAAGACAGAGTGAAGGTAAACGATCGGATCTGGAGAGACAAGCGGCTGCCCAGGACCGGCTCTGCCCGGGGTGCTGGGGGTGAAGCCGCCCTTGGGGGACCCCGACTTCCAAAGGTCAGGGGATTGAGGACCAAACCCTGCCTGTCCTACCTGTTGGTGCCATGACGTGGGAGCTCGGACCTGGAGCCCCAGACCTGCTCGGTCTGGTGCAGGATGAAGCCCACAGGTGCCAGTGGCAGCAGTGGCACCGACTCCCTGGCCCGGTGGGAGCAGCACATCCTGTGGCTCCTGCTCAGGGTTTGCAGGGGATGTGGAGGGATGGATGGCCCTGGGAAGCCTGGGCTTGCTGCAGAGCCAAAGGAGAGCCAACCTCTCCTTGCCATGGGTGGCTTGTGCCACACCATTTTCTCTAAGACAGAACCACAAGTGACACACAGACACCCCATGACATGTCTGGGGAATGTGGCAGCCTCTTGGCTGACATGGTGTGTTTCTCAGGGACTGTTCAAGGGCTAAGGAATCTGGAAAATGAGCTGAAAACAAATAAGCAGCAGCGGGCTGAGGGCTTACAGCAAAGCAAGGAGCAAAACTTTTTTTTTTCAAGCTTCCAGGACCTTGGGGTGAGATGATGTGCCCAAAACATGACAAAGCTCCCACAGGAGCATGTCTGAGAACACCATGCTTCCCTGCTTTTCCACGGTGGGAAGATCTACTCAATAGACTATGCCATGGAAATGCGACTTTCTGTTCTCATTTCTTGTTTTTTTGGCTTTCATCAATAGGAGGGAATGAAATCAACACAGTTCATTTCTCTTCACTGTGCAAGACCTTGGGACGCCTGGATCCTGCCTCGTACATCACTGCATCAGCAGCTCCATCCCAGCCCTTCCTCCTCCTCCTCTCCCTCCACCGCAGTGGCCCGGCATGGATGGGGGGAGGTTTCCTCTGATAAAGTGCAAGTGCTGTTGGTCCTTATAAATAAGGGAAGATTGTGCATCTACTTTTGTTCCCTGGTTCACTGCTCAGCTCCGGGGAGACCAGGACATGTCCTGCTGCAGACTGGGGGAGAAGCTCATGCAAGTCTTGCCCTGTGAAACCTGTGCCCTGTGAAACCTGTGCTCTCACACACACACACACACATACACACACGTTTTCCCTTCCTCTTCCCCAGCTCCACAGGGAATTTCCTGTGAGCCAGGTGCTTCTCCATCACCACTGCCATCATCACCATTGCTTGCACCAGTGCTGCCCATGCTGCCCTGGCATCTCCCAGCTCTGCCTGACAACTTCCCTGTGGGCAGCAGGTTCCATCCATGCAGAAACACAGAAAGCTGCTTCAGATGCCCTGCAATGAAGGAGCTGAGATATATTTCTTGTCACACTGCTACCGCGATTACACTGGAATACCTGTGGGAATTAAATAAATAGGAAGATTAAGGGGAGAAGCACAAGGAACGTGGCTCAAAGCTGGCATGGATGGATTCCCATGAAGTCACAAAGGGAGGAGAGCCTGTGGGCAAGGGCTGGACCACTTACACCAGCGTCACAGGAAAGCCCCAGGACTCTGAGATGACCCTGGAGCAGTTGCTCAGACTTCATGCTTCCCAAGGACAGACACTCCCCACGTTTCCCAGGGACAGCTGAAGCTTTGGGGGCCACAGCTCTAGCAAGACACTGTCTCCTCTTCTCCCTGGAGACATCCAATGCTCTGGAGAGCCAGACATGAACCACCCAGGAGACACTGCTCTGCCCAGGGGATGGTTGGCTCAAGTCCGCAGGTAATTGTCAGGGCTGGCAAGGAAGACTTCTGTCTGAGGCAGCGTCCAAAAATTCAGGACAAATAATCCAGACTGTGCAATTCCATGGGAAAAGGACAGAAAAGGACAGGGGAACAAGAGACCGCACGCGTGGCTATGCGCAACCCCACAGGGTTCTACTTTTTTTTTGTTTTGTTTTTAAATTGCACGTCCATTATCATAAAGAAAAGGAGCTGAGTAATCAGTGGGGGAGTAGAAACGTGGATCTGGACAATTCTAAAAAACCACTAGTATTTACCAAGGGCAGTTTACAAAAAGAACTGGAGGACTTTGGTCTGATCTCTGCTGTCGTTTCCACCCTTTTAACATTGAAGGGACCCAAGAGAGACCCATCCCAGTGTCTGATGTGCAGCACGGCATGGCAGCACCCGACTCCATGGAAAGACTTGGACAGAGGGTTTAGGGTCAGCACCCACGAACACCACCCACCCCAGCAGGAGCTGGATGGGCGTGGACGTGTTTCTAGAGCAACACACCAAACCAGAGCTTGCAGAATCGTGCTTCCCTGGCAAAAATTCCCTTTAAGCACTATTAAGAGATCTCCAGGATTGTGGGCAGCCAGCTGAGTCTTCTCCTGCTGCAGCAGAGCCAGCCAAGACCAGGAGAACAAAGGAAGAGGCTCTCTCAATCCCACACCCCAGGCTGGGGGAGGAGGACACGAGCTCCTTCCTCTGGTTTCTCACACAGGGCTGAGTAAGCTTTGGTGCTGTGGCCAATTTAGAAGCCATTTTCCAAAAACCTTCCCACACCACACTCCTAAAATTTTTCTTCTGTGCCAAGAGAGGCCCATCTTTTGGAAGTCCACCCCTAAAATCTGCCCTGTCCAGCCCCGAGGTGACATGCCTAGCACGGCAGAAATCACAGCACTGTGGACACGGGGCAGGCCCAGGCTTTCCGGCTTCTTCCCATCAACCTTGATGATGTATTGGGATACAGAAGCCTGGAAATACCTTCAGCACCGCCTTGAGCTGTGCTCTGGATGGTTTTGGGAAGCTTTTCCTCTGCTTCCTGCCGGCAGCACAGCCCCAGCTGTCTCCCACCACGGTCACGCCGCTGGAAAAGCATTTCCAAAAAGAACCAAAATTATATATATATATGTATACATACATATATATGTCTATACATACACACACACACGTATATATATGTATATATGTCTACCTATATATACACATATAGGTTGACAGGCAAGCTGCCAAAGTAGAAAACATCAGATCACCCAGTTTGCATGATGCGTGTTAAAGAAATGAGACTTTTAGCCCATGACATCTTCTTTAAAAATGAGTATTTAAGATCTTCAAAAATTGCTACAGTACAAAAAGTGTTTGTGTGTGTATATATATATATTTTCTCTCTACATATACCGTATGTATGTACGTGTATGGACCGGAATGGATGACCCCACCAGAAGAGATGCCCCACTTGTCCTCCACAACATTTCCAGGCGTTATTGTCTCAGCTCTTTGCAAAGTCTTTGCATCGGTTCATGGCACATAATGGTATTATTGGCACAGGTTCAGAGTCACCGTCCATGGCCGGGCTCCAGGCGCTCATCCTTCCCTTTCCATCCCTTGCTGGTTCCTCCTCCTCCTCCTCCTCCTCCTCCTCCTCCACGGGATTCTTTACTCGCACACTTTCCTTTCTCTCCTCCCAAAAACGTGCTCCTTGACAACGCAGTCACCTATAGGCGTGTTCATTTTTATAAAAATATATTTGGCCCATAGAACGCTGCTCTTTGAGTCTCCTACTGGTAAACAGAAATGGTAGGTACAGGTAACCCATTATTTTTTTATATTTTTTACAGGTTCACCAATGGAATCCTGTTGAGGACGAGAAGAAAAAGAAAGATTAAGTCACGACAGGGAATTTGCACCAAGTCTTGTGTCACTGCTTGGATGATCTCTCACAGCCTAGAGGTTTCCCCCTCCTCCTTCCCCCTTGGCTGTGGAGCTGTGGGATTCCTGGGGGAGCAGGATATCAGTGACCTCCTCCTCCTTCTCTGCGGCTTCTGCTCTGTGCTGGGGACTGGGACCACTACTTCTCTCTCCTCAGGGCCTTTTCCAGAGGGGGATTTACTCCCAATCATCCCTGCATTCTGCAGCTTCTCACACTCAGGCCTCGAGCAGTGCGAGTGCTCTGGCAGACGAGCAGATGATGACAAGCACTAACAAGATTTTCTAAAGTTAAATCTAAAGAATCAATAGGGAATTGGTTAAGCACCAAACCAGAGATGCTATAAAAGTCCTTAAGCTATTTATTTACTACCTACTGGAAGGTGTCTTCCTATGCAATCTTGGACCCTCAATGTGAAGACAATCACTCCCCATCACTGGCATGTGGCCACTTGCTCTACATGTCTGTGACATTTAATGAGCTGTAGCACAGCTGGGTGTGCCAAAGACAGCTGCCAGCAGGTACCTACGCCCTGTACAGCCATGCTCAGGATACACATTCCTAATCCACACATCCCTAACCTGTGCCCTCTGCCTGGCTGGGATCAGCATCCAGAATGTGTGCTTTTTGTTCCAGGATTCTTTCTCTAAAAACCCGCTATTTTAAAGCAAGGTGCCCAATACACCATCTCCAAGAACAACCCTGAAGTCTTAATTAGTGAGACAGATTTTCCAGAGTCCTTAATCTCCTGTGCCGGGGCTGTGCTGGGACTGCTGCTACTCCTCCAAAGACAAGCTGAGATCTTTTATGATGACTCATTATCTGTTAATGTTAACACAAACCATTTGCTGTTGTTAGGCAGAACGGGGCCAGCAGCAGCTGCTGCCGTGTTCGAGCGTGGCTTTACCACACAGCGCTGTGCCAGGGCAGGGTCAGGCTGGTGTCACCAAACCAGCACAGCTGCTGGGCCCCAAACTGTCCCCTCCCTGCCAGTGGTGCCCAGCGTCCTGTGGCTCCTGGTGGGCACTGGTTAATGCAGGACAGCAGGACGTACAATCGGTATCGTATCCCAAATAGCCTCTTTGTGCAAAGTAGGTCAGCGCTTGATCAACCTTACAGATTTTTGTATAATCTCATTCCATGGGGTTTTTCAGTCAAAGAGAGCAGGATTAAGGACAAGAATAATGTGGAATCTCAAACTTCGTTTCAGAAAGCCCCAAAGCCAGGATGAAATCAAGCCAAAGCACCCATCCTGTGCTGTGGTGCCTGGACAAAGCCACTCAAATCTTTGGCACATGTCCTGTGCTGGTCTGCGGAGCGGTGGTGCTCCTGCCTCTGTCTGGGTGCTCCTCCAGCACCACTGGCACCAGGCAAGAGAAGTTTTCCTTTTCATCCCTCCCTTCAGGTAACTCCTGAGAGCTTCCACTGACTGCTCAACTCCTCACCTACCCAGCCCAGGGCTGCACTGAGGCAGCCACACCAGGCTGCTGCAGACAGACTGACTTCTCTGCCTGCAGGAGTAGCTGCCGGCAGCTGCTGCTGAGGTGTGACATCTACCAAGGAGCTGGTGCTCCAGTGGGGCCCAGAAGCCAGCACAGGCATTCTGCTGGAAAGCTCCACCAGCTGCTTGCCACGGGCAGCATCACCTGCTGTGGGGAGGGACAGTGCCCTGGCAGGAACCACGCCTGCAGCACAGGAACCGTCCCCGTGGCTCCTGCTGGCGCAGGAGGAATCTGACCCCAGGAAACAGCTTCAACATCTGCTCCCTGTGTACCTGGATGAGTTTTACCAGGTTTCCTGACACAACCGTGGTGCTGCCTGCAGCTCTCTGGGCTGGAGATGCTCAGCATCTTATATCTGCTGCCCCAACTGCTCAGCCCAGCCTGATGATGCTGTTGGCATCACCCAAGGCCAGGGTGCCAGCTGGGCAGCACTATGGTCAGTCCTCACACCAGGCTGATAGACTGTCAGATGTGAAGTTCACATTAAATTCCAACTTGGCTGCCAGTGGTCATCTCAACAAAACTTCTGTAGCACCTCTGTCCTTCCATCCCTGTCCTGGGACATGCCACCTGCCTTGTGCCTCCAGCTCTGGCCCCACACCATCAGGAGCACTGATGTGCCAACGAGACAGCTCAGAGCTGTGAAGTGCTGCCAATTAAAATGTGTAAAACACTAGGAGAAAGGGGCTGTGAGGAGAAAGCTGCATGTAGCCCCTCCAGCCAGAAAGCTGCACGTGCTCCAGCGCATCCTTCTCCTCTGCTGTGGTGCAGTGGGTCAACAGCAACTGTCCCCTTCAGGTGACCTTGCTGCAGCTGTGGATGCCAGCCAGGAAAGGCTCATTCCCCCGGAAGCGGTGCAGCCCAAGCAGCTGCAACTCCTTTTCCACCAGCCTCTCCCCTAGAAACAAGAGCTGGAGAGGCATCCTCCATGCCTCCACTCCTCTGCTTCCCTCCATCCCACTGCTCCTCTGGCACTTGGCAGCTGGTGACAGCACAAGGCAACCATGGTGGCAGGGACAGCCTAGCAGGGAGCTCATCTCCATGCCATCTGCACCTTACACAGTGACACATGAAACTTGGAATGCTCATTTCACCTGAGGGATTTCCCACCAGCACCTGGGACACACCACTTATGCAAGTGTGTCTCACAAACACCCTGGTGCAAACACACCTGTGCAGAGTAAACATGCAGAGAACAAGTAGAACAGGTTTGAGATCAATCTCATTTTGTTATCCTTAATGAAACCAAACAGCAGCTTCCAGAATTGCATCTGTAATTGAAGTGCCATTACAGAGCTAATGCTCCAGGAACGAGCCCGATAGATTTTTCCAGAGCGCGTCAATGTGCGTTTTATGGATTCCATGAAAACGGATCAATGAGAATTTCAAGGATTTAATAAGGCGTAATGGAATGGCTTCAGGCTATTTAAAGAAATCTATGGAGGTGACCAGGGCACAGTCTTTGACCTGGGGTTTCACAGGACCTGGGGCAGGAGCAGTGGGATCCACACAGGATTCCTACAGTGCTTCAAGCTGCTCCTTCCTTCCCTCTACCTGAGGCATGGAGAGCTGTAGATGGCACTGAGTGTAGCTGGCTTGCTTTATGTGTTATTTCTTTTTAATTAACTTTAAGCCAATAGAAAGATGTCTCAAACTACAAAACTGAGGGTGGAAAAGGCCCAGTGGGTTATTGCTGAGGCTGGTGCTCCCTGTAGATCCTCCATGCTCATTCTCCTGCTGCCCTCACTCCTGGCACCAGCTCCTGCCTGGGTTCCTTTGCCCTATATCCCCTGAGACAATGGCCACAGCAACAGAGTCAGAGAAAAAACACGAGCATATCAGTGGTTGGGGAGTGAGAGCCTTTCACCTTCACCAGTGAAGATGCTGCAGCCAGAAGAGGCTCTGGGGGGGCAGTGGGGCCATGCCAGGTGAATCCCTTCTCTCTGCCCCACTGTGCTGGCACACACCTCACCTGCCCTGTCTAGACACCACAGCCCCAGCATGGCCAAGATCATTAACTTTTTATTCCCTTCCATTCTAATCTAATTATATTTCTGTGCTCAATAGCTGTGCATAATGTTAAACAGGCTATTCCAAGTGAGCTGCAGCCAGGGAAGGCTGGAAATTTCATTTACACTGAATATATGATTCATTACAGCAGGGACTTGGGACAGAGCAATTAATTCACCTGAGCACGTGGCTCAAGCGGGCACTGCTGCCCAGGGCAAGCTGGCACACACAGACTTTTCCTGCCACTGCTATCAGCTGTGCCACCTTCAAAAGTGACACAAGGAGGTGAAAACGGCTCAGGCCAACTCAACAAAAGAGAAGGAAATCCCCAAAGATTGTACTGTTGCAACCAGAACAACATCACTGCACTCCTTCAGTCACAGCAACACCCCAGGTGTGACTGGCTGCTGGGGACTGTGCTCGAAGGGTTGGCCTTGCAGAGCAGCAGGAGAAGGAGGAGAAGGAGAAGGAGAAGGAGAAGGAGGAGGAGGAGGAGGAGGAGGAGGAGGAGGAGGACCCCAGCACCCTTGCAGTGAGCATGGAAGTGTTCATGACAGCAAACATCACCAAATGAGCTTTCAGACACTGGTGGAGCGTGCATGGACGTGTGGCACCCCGACGAGGCAGGCTGTCCATCATGCCACCAGAGGTTAATTACAGATCAGGCCATTTCCCAGCACGGAAATTACTCTGGCTTGCTGAGGTTTCAGAGGTGGGCTGGAACCATGGGACCAGGCTGAACTTCAAGGCTGCCCCAGGGACCCTTTGCTTTTGAGTCCTTGTCCATCCCAGTCCCTCCCTGTTAGTGTTGGCCTGTCTGCAATTAACCTCCCTGGAAAAGCCATTTGGCTCCCAATGCCCCATCCACGGCATGAAATATGTCCAGTCACACTGAAGGAAGTGCAGGAGGGAGGATGGCACCAGGCAGGGTATGATGGGCACAGCAGGGGCACAGGAGGGGTGCGGGATGGACGCAGGGAGCGCGGTACGTACCAGGAAACAGCCCGCTGGCGTCTGCCCTGCCCCCAGAAGTCAAACAGGCTTCGGCCAGTCAGCAGGAGATTTCAAACCATTTCTCAGACACAAAGGCCACGGGAATAAGATGCCGGTCAGAAGAAGAGGGTCTGCAGCGAGCAGAAAGAGGGGCTTGTACACGCTGGTACGTAACACACACGGTGCAAGCCGGGGTGGCCTGCTGCACAGTCAGCTGGTTTACATCTCTGGCCTGGGTTCACCAGGCTGCCTGGAATTGCTCTGGGATAGACGGTCCCAGAAAGTATCCCTGGATGGTGGAAAAGCCATGATCTCTGCTAGCCAGAACACAGGCACTCTCTGTCACCTGGCTGGAGTTCATATCAAACCAAGGCTTGTGGAAACCTAACGAAATGGTGTGACAATCCCTGCCAGTTCTCTGCCTTCTGAGATGTGAAGAAACCCTGGAAAACGCGGATGAGCAGAACCCCACACGCACGTAAGAGATGCTGATTGGAAAGGCATCAATGCTGACTGAAAGGCATTAAATCGTTGGCTCCAGGCCTGTCCTTGGGGCAGGCAGATCTGGGCTGTGGCTGCCACACATGTCGTGGTTCCTCAAGGCTGTCTGGAGCATCAGCTGCTCATTTTCTCCCTCAAAACTCTCTGCCTGGCTTTCCCTCTACCTTTGATGGGGACACACATCTACCGTATGGTGAAACCACACCAGCACTCAGTGAAAGCACTCTGGAGACAGCCTGTGGTGTGGGAAACATTGCTCCCAACTCCACTGCTCCTGATGCCCCTCCAGGCAAGGGGCTGGCAGAGCACGGCCACATCCCTTGGCTGCCAATGACGCTCCTTGTTAGCGCTCTGCCGTTGTTTTGCAGCAGCCAAACGGTTCATTTGGCTCTCGCTGCCTGCTCCTCCATTAATCACCTGCTTGTTTGCAGCCCGGCAGCTTTGCTGATGCCACTGAGGAGACAGCACGGGTGCTGGAAAAATGGATCCAGTGGCATTTTATGTGCTGGCAAGAGCAGCAGCAGCTGGGAATTATCACTGTGTGGTGCTGAGCTTGCCCAGCCCTGCAGGGCCAGGGGCTGCTGAGGCACCCACCCAGCCTCACCGCCAGAACCAGGGGCCAATCCCAGAGTGAACGATGAGTGGGGGAGCACCCAAGAGGAAGGAGGCTCTGCCAAATGCTCCCGGAACATCACCCCTGAGCACCAGGGCCCCATCACCACGGCAGGATGGCGCTGCCCCCAGAGCGGGAAACCGCGGTGCCCACCTCACCTGTTTCCATTGAAGGTCGTTTTATAATCCCCGGGCGAGTGCAACGTGTCCTCGGCGTAGACGGGCACGGGGGTCCGCACGCACTCGTGGGAGCACTGCAGCGTCTCGTTGTAGGCGGTGAAGATGTCGAGGGCGCTGGGCACGCGGGCGGGGGCGAAGTCAGTCAGGTTCTGGCAGCTCTCCTCCTGCTGGTCCAGCTTGCGTTGGTGGCTGTTGCGCCGGGGGCGCCCGCTCTGCGCGCAGCTGGGCATGGGGGAGAGAGAATCAGAAAATCATGGGGTGGTCTGGGTTGGAAGGGACCTTAAAAACCCTCCAGTTCCATCCCCCTGCCATGGGCAGAGATGCCTTCCAGTAGATCAGGTTGTTCCAAGCCCTGTCCAACCTGGCCTTGGACTCTGCCATGGATGGGGCAGCCACAGCTCCTCTGGGCAGCCTGTGCTAGGGTGTCACTACCCTACATGGAAGAAATTTTCCCTAAGATCTAATCTAAGTCTTCCCTTTAGTTGAAAACCATTCCTCCTTTACCATCCCACTGTCTGTCTGCGTGAAAAGTTTCCCTCCATCATTTTTATTAGTCTGTTATGGCCTGAAAAGCCAAAGCAGAAGGGACGGGAAGCACACTGTATCCCTTGGCAAGGTAACTCACCTGACTGACCAGTCATTACAGATCGTTCCATACTAGATTAGAATTTGGAAATTCCAATTCCAATTCAGAATTGGAAAGATCAGCCACAAGCAGTCATTTGGCTCGGTGCTTTTTTATAAGAACCAAATTTACATTTTAGACACAAGCTTTTTCCCATAAGAGGAATGACTTAATGAGTCACACTTTTGTACCTGCAGGAAGCAAAAGCCTTTTCTTAAGTGAAAATATGTAGGTGAGAACAATGAAGTGAAACCCTTTCCATTTGGGAGACACCAACAGGTTGGAACTTCTCAGGATAAATGAGCTCAGGACCTGGTGTGACACAGCAGAGGGATGGCTGGCAGGGCAGCCCTGCTCTCCAGGGGCTCCTCCAGCTTTGGAGGCTTCATAAGGATCTCGTGGCTGCACAACACTTCTGCCTCAGTACGTCAGAGACGAGGAGAACCCCAGCTCGCAGGAGCCGCCCTCAATCAGCCTGGTCCTATTTCAGGGTCTAGACACTGATTTAATTAAGATGCCACTTTTTCCAGATGGGATTGACAGCGCCTTGCAGAATGCTGGAGTTTTGGGAGGTGGCAGCTCCGAGGGCAGTGGGAGCTGGGTATGCCAGCACTGTCTGTGGAGGGGCACCCCTGGGGACAGGAGCGTGGGGCTCTGCTGGGAGCAGCGCTGGCCGGGATGACAGCATCTGGCTGCTGGCTCTGCTCTGCTTGATGCAACTGAAAGAGACAGCCCTAAACCAACTGCTGTCTCCCCACAGCACGTGTGCAGGAGGAGCAGTGACAAGAAGGACGCTGGCTTGGCACGCAGCCATCGCTCACCCGTCCTGCTCGAGGGGGACAAACGCCAGCCAAAGGATGGGGACAGTGACTGTGTCCCCGCTGGGGACAGGGCCAGCGCGTGTGATGTGGGTCAGCCCTGCCATGGAGCACCTGAACGTGGCCTGGGGTCACCCAATGAACCGAGGCAGTTTGGTTTGAGCTGAGCAAACTCCCAGGTACTGTTTCTTCCCCTTGGACACACCTGGGTGCTGCCCACACTCTCCTGTTGAGGATTTTCTCTGGTGATTTCTCAATTTCACTTACTGTAAAGCATTTCTATTCTACACTGATCACTGGATTTATTTTTCCCCCTTTTTGGCTTCAGCAGCAGTTACTGAGCTGTTCTGCCAAGCTGTGGTCAGCCGGATCAATGACTCGTACCGCTCACTGCTGCGACTGGAGACAAATCCCACAAGTGTTTTATAAACTATTCTCCCTGCTCCTTCACTGAAACACTGCAGCAACCAGGGAAGTTCAGTGAATTAAATCCCACTCTAGATAAAGGAGGGAGCATCACTGGCTGCTCCCCAAAGCAAGTTCAGCTGTGGGGACAGAACCTCGGTGCTTTCAGTCAGCTGCTACTCAGCATTACAGCTTTGCCAAGATGAAGATGCCTCCATAGCCTTGCAAAGGGCTTCTCCTCTCATCCCAGCTAGCCAGCAGGCTCCTCATCAACCCAGTGCTGTAATTGCCTCCTGGCTGCAGAAATGGATTTGCTGCAGCACCCACGCAGAGCTCGGCCAGGCTGGAGGGGAGAGCCACCAGCCACGCTCCCCCAGCCCCGTGCTGCAGCCGTGTCGCTACGCCAGCAACGCTGACCTCAAAGTAGGCCAGTTTCCCTGGGAAAATAGGTAAAGTGAGGAGTGCCTGGAGCGAAAGCTAACCTATTTTGCCATACGCCCAGCCACACTGAGAGAACAAACCGGAGCAAATGAAGCTGGAGGAGCACAGCAGCGCCCCGGGGGTTGGGGCATGCTTCAAACCATGGCACCTGAGGGGCATCGAAGGTGCCCTTCTGTCCCTGGGGTCACAGGGAAGGGCAGGAGATGCAGCTGCTTCTTGTCAAGCCAGGGTGGGGATTTTAGGAGCAGCATCAAAGCTCCTTAGGGAAGGCGGTGGAGGAGCTGCTGGCACTGGACAGGTCCAGGGAACACCTGCTGTGGCCCAACACATGGCTCTGACCTTTCTGGGCGGCATCATGCTGAAGCACGTGTCCCATGAGACTTGTCCACTCAATCTGGGGGCACATGCTGGTCCCTAAAGCCACTGGCCAGGTGGTGTGAGGTGGGGAAGCTGCGGGGGCACAGCTGAACCCTGATGCCCCAACCTCCTTTGGAGGTTTTGCTGTAAACCCCCCATTTTCTCCTGCAATGCCTTTTCAAAACTATCCTGGCAGGTGCCACAGGTTTTGGCACCTCCATCCCCACCCTGTCCCCATCCCATTCCACCCCCCAAGCCAAGAAGAGCAGGAGGCACCTTACCAATTTTTTAAGACAAGAGTTGTTATCAGCGCAGCTATGACCATGATGAGGGACACGGTAATAGTGATTATCTGATGAACAGCCAGACCTGCAGACAGAAGAGAAGAGACACTGGGGATGGGAACTGAGGGGACCCCAGCAGAGTCCCCCTCCCCACACAGCCCCCCACAACCCCCTCCCAACCCTTCCCAGCACGAGGCCACACACAGCCCCCGGCAGCAGTGCCGCAATCCTCTCTCCTGCCTTACACAAAATAATCTGTAAGCCAGGCTCCTCATTTCCTATCCTCTCAAGTATGTTCCTTGTCAGCCCGAATTAGGCACGAAGAACGGAAGAGAAGTGAAGACGTCTCCCCTCTGGGACGGAAAGGGAGACGAGCACAGCCCTGCACCGGGTGCGGGATTCACCAGGGAGAATAATTACAGCACTGACGGCTGCTCGCTTTGCAGGTCGGGTGGGCTCATTTCCCCCTCTTCACCTTCCACGGGGTATCATTTTGGCTCGTGGATCATTCCTAATGAGCAGTTTGGAAACAAAAGCAGCTCGCTGTACACTATGTTTGTGATTTTGTGCTGCCTTACAGTTGCAATTTCATAATGAAATGATTTTTCCTGGCTGCAGCCCAAGGATGTGCTATTTTTCACAAACAGATGTTGCAGCTCCTGATGGATGGTAGTTTTAATAAATAAATAAGTCTTAGAATGACAGGAAAATAAGCAGTTTTATATATATATCTGTATGTGTCTGTGGCAAGGACGGCATCAGTGCCAGGGCCACAGCTCAGCTGGAGCTGGGGGTGCCTGGGGGCCACTGGGGCAGCCACTGCTCCTGGGGAAGGGTTCACTCATGGCCCCCGTGCTGGCAGGGTGGGCAGCAGCCAATTCCAGCTCACTCCTCGACTGCTCCACCTCTGGGTTCCATCTCCCAGGGGAAGTCACAGGGAAAATGCCACACTGGGAGGCTCCCCACCTCCCGGTGACACCCCACCTCCTGAAGGTGAGGCCCAGAGAAAGACTTCTGGCCCCACACTATGAGTTCCCAGAGGGTGGTGACGATGGGAGCATGTCCCCACGGGCCTGAGGAGGGTGGTGGCAGCTCGTGCCCACGTGTGGCAGGTCAGGAGTGCCGCCCACCCTGGCAGCAGCCAGCCCGGCCGCATCCTGCACGGCAGCCTTGGAGCAGCTCCCAGTGGGACGCTGCTGGAAAAGATAAAAGGAAAGACTCTAAAAATAAAATCACACCAGCCCAGTGCCCGATTCCTTTGAAAACAGAAGCAGAGTCGGGGATGAGACCTTCTGCAACACTGGGAGCTGAGGCAGTGGCAGCAGGGCCGCGGGAGAACCTAGCGATGCAATTAATCCTTGCATTTACGTAATGGGAAAGACACAGGCAGAACAGATTGCAGGTGGCTGAGCACTGGAAAGGATGGCAGCTCCTTGGAGCAGGACACATGGATTTTAAGAAAGGCTGGATAATTTTAGACTCCATCACACACATAAGTTGCCATATGTACCGGCACAGCAAAGTTCCTTTGCATCATGTATAAATTCTGCAGAAGCCAGGGGGATTTCAAGGGGACAGGAGATCTTTGTTTCAGTGGTGGTGATGGACAGAGGGAAGGGATCCAACAGGTGGCCTGTGATGGCTCCCTGGGAAGCCCTATAGCAATACCTGCTGCAGTAAGCACTACCAGGTCTTTATTTTTAATTTACAAATATATCAAATACTTTCTATTAGGCCCTCAAAGAATGTAGGGCCATAGGGAGCAAGATCAAGCAAATATCCAGTCTGTGAGAGGTGGGGGTTAATGTGTGGGACACCCTTTGAGAGGGGAATGTCCTGTAAGGGACATAAAGCACCCTCGGGTGGGGTGACATGGACAGAGATGCTGCCAAGGGCAAAGCAGTATTTTAGACACAGCCCTCAAAGCCCAGTTGGAAGGAGGAAGGGGACTTGGAAGATAAAATCAATAGCTCATAGAGCAAAATTCTCCTCCTCCAGTGCAGGAAGCTGCCTGGCACAGGCATAACTCCCCATGGGAGCCTGTGCCCCGAGAGAGACACCCCGGGAGCAGGGATTACAATGCCCGGGTTTTGTTTGCTCATCTCCTCGGCAAAAGCTCCGATCCCAGCGGGTCACGGAACCCGGTGGCCATGTAATTACACGTTATTAACCGTGGAAACAGGGAGCTGCAGGGAGGGCAGTGGCGGGAGCGCGGGGAGGGACACCCGGCACCGGCCCCTCTCACCTGCGAACGCCTCAGCCCTGCGAGGGCTCCCCCTGCCAAGGCTTTTACCAGGCAATTTGACGCAGTGACCATTTAACTGGAGGGTAATTACAGGAGAAGTATTTAATGGAGCCGAAAGTGTGTCCAAGCCTCTGCGCTTCTGCTAGTGCAGCAGAATTCCGCACGCCGCCTGCCAGGAGGGAAAGCTCTTCAAAGGCGCTCTCTGAACCCTCAGAAATGCTGAAATATCTCTGGGTTTTTCCACTCTCGTGCCATCCGTGTGCACTGTGCTCTCACTGGGGCCTCTAAATCCCCCCCGGTGGGGGGAGAGGGGCCACAGAATCCCAGCAGGCAGCACAACCCAGCTCCCGATTCCCCACATCCCGGGCAAAACCCCAATTTTCTCAGAGCAAGCCAATGCCAGGGCTTTTTTTTTTTTTTTTTATCTGTTATTTTAAAGACCATATATTTGCTGCTGAGATGAAAGTGCTGAGGTTTGGCCTTTCTGGCCACCTTTTGAAACGGCTCCCGGACAGCTCTGCATCAATGGAATTAATTCCATGAGAAAATCCATTCGAGACTAATGTCTTGCTACTGCAAGGAGCGCGCCATGGCAGTGAACAGGAGATATAAGCTCTTAATTAAAAACAAAGAGAACCTCTATCCCCCAAGGCCTTTATTTCAACAGCTTTGGTTAGGGAGCCTGTATTTTTCATTTTCCCAATAAAAACAGCTACGAGCTGCAACTCTTTGAAGACCCTCGTCAAGGCCTCGAAGCTGCATAAAATTAGAAAAAGGAGAAAACAGCTCTATTTCGTTTGAAAGGGAGAAATCTGGAGTTACTCTTACAGGCCAGATACGGCTACCCCCAGTCTCTTCCCACACATGCTGTGTGGATCTCCCTCTCCTCAGCATCCCATCCTCAGCCCTGCCATGACTCCCCTTCCTCTGTTCTCACAAGCCCTGAGCACCAGGATGCCAATGCCTCCTCCTGAGCATTGTGGAGAAGCTGGGGCAAAGCTGCTGGACTCAAGAGGCTTTACAGCTTCCCCAGCCATCAGAAATCACATCTGAGCCCCAAAAACCTCATCCCCTGATAAAGCTGCTTGCGGACAGAACAATTCAATCAGGAGCGTGGTGTGGCCTCCCTGCTGCCACCGCCGGCCTTTCCCAGGGGGGATCAGCCAGATTTGGCCGTAACATGAACCTACTGCTGGTTAATAGCTTGTAAGGAAAATAATTTACAAAAGCCACAAGGGTCTGATACAGGGGAAGAGACACAGCAGAAATCTTCTTGAAAAGCCTTGTTACAGTACACAGCCAGTTCTTCTGCTGCCCAATCCAATCACCTCGGCTCTGCTCTTCCCAGCACCTTCTTGCTGGCAAAGCTGAGGTCAGCAAAGCTGCTTGGTTTTTCACCTGGTAAATCAGTGATCTCTCTGAAACCCAGCCCAGGGAGTGTTAGTCATCCTGAGGTGAAAATGCAGCTTTTCAGCAAAAAATCCACCAAGGTTCCTGGCAACTTCCTGGTATTTTGAGCTGGACTGATGAAAGAAAGAAAATATCTTCCCGCTGCTGCTGCTGCTGCAAAATGTTTTTGCCAAGAAGGAAAATCCTGGAGGTTTATGCTAAAGACACTGGGACTTATCTTCTCAGGTGTTACAGCAAATATCACTGAGCAATAAATACTTGGAGAGCAGCAGAGGAGAGTTTCTGGCTCACTGAGAGGCACGTGGGAGGATGTGCACGGGCACGTTTGCCATCCGCGCATCCCGGGGAGTGTCCCGTCTCCCTTGTAGGGAGAGCTCAGCTGACGGCCACACTCCTTTCTGGCTTCCACAGTCATCCTCCACCCTTCAGGAGAACTGCAGCTGATGCACAGCCCTACAAGGGATCCTTCGGGCAGCTCCCAGGAAGGGTAAGCATGGTGCCAGCCCAGGAGACACCATCCAGCTCCTTCACCTCCTCTCCGTCCCCGAGCTGCGGCACCACCCCACGCCTCAGCACGGCGGATCAAAGAGGCAGCTCCATCCTCACTGCCCAGGGTTTTCTTTTAAACACATTTTATCTTTAATTAATTCCTTTGAAGCTTTTTGCATCTACTATCTCCTCGCCTCCAGCAACCCCCTACTGCACCCTCTTTCTGGAGGCCGGGTCATCGCCAGCGGGAAGCAACGCCTCTGTTATTATTTTTTCCTGACACACTGCCGGCTGGAGGTGGGAAGGGGTGGCCTGGGGCCATCACCAGCTCAGATCCAGCTGCCAACATCCACATGGCCCCCACCTTCCCCCAGGAGAACCCCAGCCCTGGTGAAGGGGTGTCCCTGAGCACCAGCCCTGCCACAAGCTCACAGACTGCGTTGCCAAATGTGCCGCGACCGGTCATCAAACACCACTAAGAGCAGCAGACAGCACATGGAGTTTTCTGCCTTATAAAGCACTTAAAGGTTTAATTAAAGACGGCTTTATCCTAAAGCTCCTGAAAGGAGGCTCAGACAAACCAGCGAGTGCAATTCCTGCCTCGCACTGACAGCTCTGATTCATTCCACTCTTCTCTGCTTTGGCTGAGGCTGCGGGACCCAGGGATGCTCTGCCTTGCTGGAGGAGCCCAGCCCACGTGGAGAGTGCCCGGTGAAAGCTCCTCACAGCCCTTCCCACTTGCAGCGTGCTGGAATTTTAATTATTCCTCTCTTTCCCTGCTCCGGAGTAAAACGATTATGACAGCCCTGAAGAAGGAAGCACATTTTTGAAAAGCACAAGCATAAACTATGCCTGGGTGAACATCTTGCACGCCCAGCTGATGCCAGCAGTGCTATGCTGTGTGGCAAGGGTGGCACGGGGACAGGAACACCTGAGCCACAGGTCACCTGAACCCCCACAGCAGCACCCACCAGGCCAGCGCAAGCGCCAGCCCCTGCTCTCATCCCATGCATTACCTGACATCACTCCTCTGCTGCCTCTCCTGCCTATGAGACGAGTGATTCCTATTCCAGGGGAATTTTTTTAAGCTTGTTTTTGCTGTCAGAGACTCACGGAGGCATTGTTTCTGGCTTTTTTCTCTCGCTCCTCAGCGAGGAGGAAGGGGGGCGAGAGGATGATCTGACAGAGCAGAGCTGCTCCCATTGCTCATCTCGGTGAGCACTGCTGCCTCTGCTGAAGCGAAGTGGGTCTTTTTACCACCCTGTGTGCACCCCAAGGACCCCACGGTCCCACACAGTCACCAGAGGCAAAGCACAGAGGGATACAAGGACACAGGACAGGAGGGATATGGGAGCAGCAGCACAACAGCAGCCACCTGCTCTGATGGAATCTAGTGCAGGGGATCTGCGTGGCTTCAGGAGCCCTGGGACAGCTCTGCCAGCTCCTGTGGGTGCCACACACAGGTGGTTCCACCCTGACCCCCCAGGCATGTGCTGGGGACAGCTGAGGGACCACAGGCAGTGAGAGCAGCACCGTGCCCACCGCGGGCTCCCGTCAAGGCTCCTCACCGGACAGGGACTGGCAATGCTCGCTGAGGCAAATAAACCGTACAGGCGAGTTACCTCATCCTCATTTGTAGCCATATGTTTTTCCCAGCAGAGAACAAACACTTCCAGCCGCTACAGCTTATATAACAGAGTGGAGCAGGGCTGGGAAGCTGCACGGCTTCGCACAGGCGCCGCACCAGCAAAACTGGCACGGACCCTGCTTTGAGAAAGTGCCAGCTGCTCGCTCCCAAAACACTGTCCCGAGGTACGGCAGGGGCATGGAGCTCCCACTGGGAGCA
Organism: Hypocryptadius cinnamomeus; assembly: GCA_013400635.1. Lineage (NCBI taxonomy): Eukaryota > Metazoa > Chordata > Aves > Passeriformes > Zosteropidae > Hypocryptadius > Hypocryptadius cinnamomeus. The sequence continues at coordinate 11,265 of VYZP01037209.1, read as the reverse complement.
TACTGAGAGCTCTCTTGGGTGCTCAGCCCCAGCACTGGAAGGAAAAGCGGATCTGGAATTCAGGAGCTTTTCAGCTGGGGGTGGATGAGCTGGGATCAAACAGGGCCTTTAGACCCGGGAAGAAGTTTATCACATTCACTGCTTGAAGAGAAGTTAATTAGCAAAAACTCCGATCATGGAGAATGCCCCTAATGAGAGCTAAAGCCTGCAGATTAAAGCAGTTGGCCCCCTGGGAGCTGCCAGGGCTGCAGCTCCCCTTGTTCTGCGGCCACGCAGGACAGCAGTGGTGGCACTGGCAGGTGGGTGGCATCACTGTCAGCTCAACTGCACCTAAACAAGGCAGCCCACTCCAGTAAGTCCCACAGCCCCAGCATATGCCAGGAGCTATCCTCCCACAGCTGGTGCAGGCACAGGAGCTCCTGCAGCTGGCTGATGGCAACAAGTCCACTGGACCCCACCCTCCTGGACTGGATGATGCCACTGAGGCCAGAGGCACTGACCACAACAGGCCTGGGGACAATAGGCTGATGGTCTCATCATGCAGAGAGCAGCAAAAGCCTCAGCCCTTATCAATACTCCCTCGCTGATCTATCCAGCCCATTTAAGGGTTTTGTAAAAGGTGTGTAGGCTGGGAGTTATTTTTCGGCTATAAATAACCCCTTTAAGTCAGGAACAACATCCTGGTTGCATTGTCTCTTTTTGCCAAGCAGGGCAGGCTGGATAAATTAATTGGGATTAAGATTAGGCCGTAAAATTCCTTTTCATTTTGACTAGAAAATCGCAGTGGGCTCAAAGCAGTCAATGCACAGTGAGTAAATTCTGTAAACTATCCACCGGTATCCCACGGTTTAATATCAGCAATAACAAATATAATTTGCAATAAATGGGAAGCAGCTTTCCCATCCATGTCCACGCAGCAGCCAGCGCTGGGGGAAGGCATTGCTGCGCCGAGCGTGATGCTCAGCGCGATTAGGGGAGATGGGCTGTGGATGGAGACTGTAATGGGAAAACACAGCAAGTGGCTGGAAAACGCCTGGGATAAAAACGATAATCAGCACTGCCGTTCTCCTCTGAGCGCCTGTTTAATGTCACACTAACTCCTGTCCCAGGCGGCGCTGCCACCGGGACACTCGGAGTCAGTGCCAGGGCCACGGCTCAGCTGGAGCTGGGGGTGCCTGGGGGCCACTGGGCAGCACTGGGGCAGCCACTGCTCCTGGGGAAGGGTTCACTCGTGGCCCCTGTGCTGGCAGGGTGGGCAGCAGCCAATTCCAGCTCAC
>VYZP01037208.1:0-25653 GCA_013400635.1 Hypocryptadius cinnamomeus | reverse complement strand
TGCTGAACAGAACAATTCTCTTTACGGGAGGCTTAGATTACATGGAAGTACATAAAATAGAGAAAAAATACAGAACTTAGCCAAGAGAAGTGAAACAGGATGGATGGTATATTTTATATAAAGTATGTCTTTTTTCCAATATATAGCAAGTTTGCTGATTTTTAATAATACTTTTGTTCAAATGTTAGTAGATGGAGGTCTCAGCAGCTTTGAGACCCATTTCTGGTCTATGTGAGTGCATCACCTGTAATCACAAGATTGTATGGTTTTTGTTCACGCTTGGTACAGGGTCTTTCACATGCAGAGGTGGCCTGATCACCCTGACACCCTCTGGGACCCTGCATTTCACAGCTTTTTTCTTGACAGTATAAGAGAGAACACCTTGCTACAGGCACCTGAGAGCAGGCATGCATCTGTTTTCCAAGAGCAGCCTAGCTCAGGTGAACCTGTCAGAGTGACTGTTTTCCACCTTCTCCTAACATGCAGAAAGCTTGTGGGCTGCCTTGTACAGTGACAAGCAAAAAAATTACCAGGATTTAATCCATACTCAACTTCTCACAGTCTCACAGGAAAACTGTATTTACAACGAAAGTGGTCCCAGGAAAGAAATAATTTGCTGTTTGCAAAAAATCCCAACAAGATGACCTAGAAAACTTGTGTGCTTTAAACTCAGAAATGTTTGCAGTCAAGCAAAGAAATTTTCAGGAGGAGGAATCAAGTTATCCCAAAGCAATTCTGACTTGCCACTTTAACATTGTGAGGACTACAGAAAGCAATGACACATCCTGGTGGAAGGTATCCCTGCCCATAGCAGGGGGCTGGAATGAGGAAATCTTTAAAGTCTCTTCCAACCCAAGTCATTCTATGATTCTATAATCCCATACTTTCTGCTTTTTGTTGTTGTTGGGGCTTTGTTTGGGTTTTTTTGGTTTTGTCAGCTAAGGAAATTAGTGAGGAAAATCCACTAGAATTACGTTCCAGCACAGCACTTCTATAGTACATCTCAGCATTAAAGCCTACTGAGTGCTCCTCAGTTTGGGAAGAGACTCAATTCACTGGTAAGTTTGGCTGATGTAAACCACATGAAGGCTGAACCCTCAGGTGGAATAAATTTTCCTGCTTCTAACTGGGCAGTGGAGTTTATACATTTCTCCTAGGCAGCAAACAGATGCATTTATCCCTGCATTGCTGTGCTCCTCTTGTTAATCTCTGCTGTTTTTCCTTAATGACCATCATGTGACCCTTTTCACTCTCCATTCATCTCTGTAATTAATTCTCCCAAGGCTTGCAGCCCAGTAACTCTCTGATTGTAGCTCCTTTCTCTCGAAAGAAAAGCAATTTAATTTCTCCTATATTGGAAAAAAATTGCTACTACCATGTACATCCTTTTCTCTTTTCTTTTTACTCTTATGAGGTGTGTTATTTGCAAGAGGTTCTGCTTCCTCTATTTCACCTCTATACCACATCCCACTAATGTGGTGTCTCGATGCTGACCACTGAAATTGCTCTCAGCAAGGTTTCTAATTATCCATTGCTAACCATCTTCAGTCTCCTTAGCCTGCCAGTTGCCTTCAATGTCCACAAACAGTCTTTTAGTTTTGAAATTTTCATTTTGTTAGCCTCTGTACTTCCCTTTATTCCAACTCTCTGCATACTTTGGACCCTGCTCCTTCATCATGTCCTTGGTTGAATAGTCCTCTTTCCCATCTCCAGTTTCTGGTGGAAATTCCTGTGGGCTGCTACCCTTTTTTCCCTGCTGCCTTTGCACATTTTGTCTCTGGAAGGTACAAAGTTCCTCAACCACCCATGCTGAGGAGTCAGAGTCCTCCCTCTCCCCTCCAGAATGGTCTCTTCCTACTAAAGTCTCACCATTTATCTTCCTTTGACTTAATAAAATGTAATACACCTGAAAACTAATCATCTGTTCATTACTCCTTCATGTTACTCCTTTCCTTTTGCAAGAAATCTTTTGCTAGATTACAATTAATCTGGTTACAAATTATCTATTATTCTGATTACAGACAAGCCTTAGAAGTTCAGTGTTCATTCAGTTTAAACAGCTCACTGGATCCTTGCATTTGGACAGTATCTGAATGTTTGCAGATTTTTTTCCATCTTTTCTCTGCTCTCTCTAATCTGAACACTTGTTTGAGGTTTTTTACCTCATGTCTCAGTTTTTACAATGCACTTTGTTAGCTACAGAATATTGGCCTGCCCTTGCCTATCCCAAATGTGTCTCTGTCAGGTGTTGATTTCACAGTCCAAAGGCTGGTGACTGAAACATGACTTTCTAGAATCCAGGTGCCAGCTCTCCCTGCTGGTAGTGGCCACATGCTGACCCTTCTCATATTTCACTGTGCCTCTCAGCCTGGTCATTTCCTATTTGTGAGATTCTATTAATTTTCAAGACACCAGCTCCAGTCTCTGGTTTTTTTTAAATCTTTCTGCACCATTATCCACTATTATTCTTGCAAATATTGCACAGCTAAGCTCTGAAGCTTCCCTTGATTTTTCAAAAGGATTTCCTCATCAACACTGGCAAAGCCTTTATTACAATACTGAAATGTCATCAACTTGTAGGCTCTCATGGACTAAGATCACTCACTCCTACACCAATAATATCTCATTGTTTGCTGTCAGACTCTGGCTCTTGGCTGTGCTCTGCATCATTTGGTGCCTGGTGTTGTCCCTCAGTTGTAAAATCTCAGTGTAAGCTCTCCATGGACATGGGACTTTCTTCTCCTCATGTGTTTACACAGCACTCAGTGCCATGGAGTTTTTCCTGAGAACTGTGGTAATATAAAGGGTAATAACAGTTGGTATGACAGGTTTATTTCCCTGGCAGTGCTTAATCTTAGCAAAACAGCTTTTAAAATCGATTTGGGAGCCAGAAGAATAAAATAGGTGACTTGTACAAAATTTTAATTTCTGCTTCCATCATTCCAATGTCTTGGTTTTGCCTACTTGTTTGTAGATAAATCTCACATTGCTTGTCCCACTGAAGCTTAAGCAATGTATAGGAAAATAAATTTTAAAAAACTTTCCTGAACTCGGGGAGTTTTGTCCTTAGTCCAGGAATTCCAGAAGGGCACATGGAGTTCAGCTGAGCTGGATGTCTGTCCTGGTTCAAATCCTAAAGAATCCAAAGATTTTATCATGCTTTTTATAGGGATGTTTAATCACATACTGAAAAAATGTTGAAGTTGGCTAGAGATGCATCTTCCTTCATGATATTTGTTGGCTTTTTTTCTCCTCTAGTGGATGAGGAGACAATTGATTGAAACAGATAAAAACCACAGGACCATGACACATGGGGTTTGATCTGTGATGTGACCTCTGACTTCCTCCAAAACACAGCAGATCCTACACATGTGAGGGAAGGGATGTGGCTGCTGCAAAGGGCACATTTGCAGATTCTTTGGGAGGGAAGTTTTGTGGCTGTGTTCAATTGCCAGAGAGCTACAGTCCATGGCTTTGGGAAAGCCAGCAGGCTGCCCCCTGCCCTGCTGGTTGTTACCCTGATGTGGGGATCTGAGTGCCTGATCAATGTTTGCTCTTAACACCTACCTGACNTTAACACCTACCTGACTTTTCAGCACTGAACCTGAAAGGTCACAAACAATTCCCTGAGTTTAATTTGAAGGGTTAAGACTGGGGCAGAGGGATTCAACCTCCTCAGCCACAGACCTCCTCTTCTGTATAAGCTGTTCTTTCCACACTTCTCCACACTCAGCATCAGAAGCTGCTTCCCATCATTCCCATCACCTTTGCTGCCTGTGCTCCCGCTGCTCCTGCAGAGTGGCTCAGGCTCTCAGGTCCCTCTGGCAGGGAGGGGCTCTTGGCAGTCTGGAGCACAGGCTGTTTGTCCTGAGAAAAGGCAGTAGACAAAGCCCTGTTAGCCCCAATTAGAGGGCACTTTTCCATGGGAAGCCTTTCCCAGCAGAGAGGGAAGATGTGCTGACCTCTCACTTGCTGCTGTCACTGCCAGGGCTTCGCTGCAGTTCGTGGAACAAGTGATGATTTCACCTTCAGAGCTGCAGCCCAGGCAGCAGGAAAGAAAGACATTCATAGCTGAGAGCAGCACTCTGCCAGGTTTGGTGTCTCCTGGTCAGTGAGAGGAGGTGGAAAGCCTTGCCCTGAGATGGAGCTGTGTGATCCCTCCCTGTCAGTGAGGAATCATGGAGCATTCCAGCTGCACCACCAGTGGAACCACCCTGACAGATGGATGGTCAAAAGCTTTTTTTGGGGAAATTCTGCAATGATACACATATCTTCTGGCCTGGTCTGGTTTATTTTTACCTTTAATCCTGAAGAATTCCTGTCTGGTATTCCTTGTTTTCTGATGTTTTATTAGAACTAACTTGCAAAGCCTATTTCCAGTATCTGTGGAATCCTGAACTCAGCTCTTCAATAAAAGCTGCCTTTTTAACTCTTTCACACCTTCCCCCAGTTGATTTTTCTATTAAGGCAATAGAGTATCTAAGGAAAATATTGGAAGGAACAATTGTGCTCTTTTTCCTTTTCTGTAAAATGGAGGAGCTTGAAGTGTAAAGCACCTAATACACGGCATTAACTTGGGAAAGAGGCATCTAAGACCCATGAAATTCAGCAACAAAAATTAAGATATTATCTTAGGATCTTAATTTTTTTCCAGATTCCCTAACTTTGGTTTATTTCTTTTGCAGTCTGAAGAGAGTCACATATATGCCTTTCAAGATTAAAAAAAATAAACAACCTATAGTTGCAGCTAATATTCTGTATAATGCAGCTAATATTCTAGTCAAGAATGTAAGGCTGCATAACCAAAGCTGTCATAAAACACGACTGAGCCCACATCAAGTCTTGTCCCTTATGGCAGTAGGAGAAGAGAGTACTCAGTTCTCAGTGATTATATATCAGTTTCCTACCCTCTTAACCATAAATAATCACTCTCCTTATTGGTGCTGGCTTACTAATATACTACTTTCTAGTATACTTGTCTTTCCCCTGCCCCAGAATATCTATATTCTTTCTTGGACACCCATTATAGAAGTTTTTAAAATTCTGCCCTGCCTTATTTAAAACCTTTGACTGCAGATCCCCCTCTCTCCAAGAGAGCTGACAGCCTGTTATAAGCAGGCCTGTATGATGACAGACATGTGATTATATTCAAATAGATCTGTCATAAAAAGCATTTTCTAGATTTTTTTTTCTTTAGCTTGATATTTAAGAGGTTGCACTACATTTTCTGTGCTGTTAATGAAAACTTTCTGCAGTGTGAAAAAGGAATTAAAAGCCCTGAAGTAAGCATGTAGGTACCACTTATCCTACAGAATAAACATGGAAAAAATGGGGAGGGAAAAAATCTGTAATGTGTCTATGAGAGGTTCTCATTGTGGCAAAGAAGTTCCAGTCTGCCCAAAGAACACATGAATTTGGATCTCACTTCCAAAGAAAGGCTCCTGCTGCTAATCTTTGTGTCCTGCTGTTTGAACTCATCAGCTTCAGAGATGATAAGAGTATGTTGTTATGCAAACTATCAAAGTTTATTTACACAACTTCTTAAAACAGATTCTTTCAGTGGTATGGCCAGGTGGTTAATGCTGATTGTCAGATTTTTTATGCATGCCAGCTTGGTAGTACACATCCTCCACCCTGTAAGCAAGATATTGTCTGCTGTACAATGCTCTGGCATCCTAAATCTCAGGGGTTAACACGCTCTCATCTTTAATCTCCTGGAATTCTTATTTTCCTTTGATTTTAAAACATATGAGCATTTTCACAGAGCAAATCCTCAGCAAACACAATGAAAAAAAAATCAAATAACCTAAGCAGCTTTAAGTTCAAAATTAAATGATGTATCAAGCAGGAATCTGGCAATGCAGTGCTAGTCTGCCATAAAGCCTTTCATCCATGCAAATCCTGTGAGCACTTTACTGCCCCCAGATTGTCAGGTGAGCTCTCTGTTCTAAATATTCTTAAGTGGCTTAAGCACTGAAGCACTCAATTCTGGGATTCCCAACTTAATGTTTCCCCAAAGGAGCTAATTTACAAAGGATGGCTGTTCATCTTCTGCTATCTATAAACTGAGGCAACAATTTAACTGCAAACCCTTTATAACAGCTGGGAATTGTCAGGTCTTCTATATTTTAAAAAGCTTTGCTTCTGCATGGGATATAAATCACAGAATAAAATGTATGAAGGAACATGGGAAATGGAGACACCACCTTATAGGCAAAGGAAATACTGAAGATTTATTGTCAGTGATTTTCTTAAATCTGCTTATGCAGCCAGGACAATAGTTTCCAGAATGGATATGGCTGTAGTTCTTCACATTCACAGGTCAGCAGTTTGTGGGGGACCTTTGAAGAGGTCAAACTCCAGCTGAAGGGCACTGACAGTGATGAAATGTCTCCCAGTGAGCACCAAGCTGCCAGGGGCTGCTGGAAATCACCCCCACAGTGAGGGTTTGGTGTCACCCTGCCCCTCACTAAAGTGCTGAATGTGACAGTGGGAGCTTTGGTGAGCACTGAGAACATCTCTGAACCAGTGTCACAGGGATCAAACTTTAACTGGAACCCTCAGCACATCAGGGCAGCATCTTGGAAAGAAAAAATAAAAAAAATCTTATGCCTAAGTCAAGTTACAGTGACATAAAAAGATCAGTTGGACATTTTGCTGCCTGTGTCACCAGCAGGGTTATCTGAGCAAAGGCCACAGTAACTCAGATTACTTTATGTTTGCTGTGAACTAGAAAAGCACAGCCTCAAGGGGCAGGAATAACAGAAACAAAGTCACCCAAATGGATTTGTGAATTCTAGACACCTTGGAATCCAAAAATTATTTTCACTTCACTGTCTCTTTTGATATTACTTCCCCTACTAATGACAAGTGCCTCAAAAACTGTATTGCTTTCCAGCTAAAGCTTGACCTTTGCTGCTTTTTTTCATCAACAAGTGACACCAATAAAATTACACAGCAGACAAAAAAAGCAAATAAATAATCCAGCTGTGAAAGACTTTTATTGGAGCTGTGGGAAAATATATATTGGATATGACATTCAGGAATTGATTAAATCACCACACTTGCAGTTCTTGAGTGAAAGACTACAAGCAAAGTTTGCAGAGAGTTTGCAGCAGATATGCAGCCATATCCATGAACAGTAAACCCAAAACTTCTGAGAGTGTGTGTGGCATTTGGGAGGACTGAAACATTCACAGAATATTAGAATGTTTCGAGTTGGAAGACATAATATTGTGAGTTTCATTCATACAGATATCATTCTCACTCAGTTTACATCTACCAAAACTCTGCTTGTTCAGAAACCAGAAATTTGTTGGCCAGAAGGTTTCCAAGTAGGGAGCAAACAGGAATTGTCCACTGCATAGCTATATAATACCCTTTATAGGGAGTGTCAGTCTGTTCTCAGTGGTCATGCAGCCAGGCTCCAGAAATGTGTCATCAAAGCTGACTGGCATTTGGCTGAGTGCAAAAAGGAGAAATACTGAGGAAATTGGGAAGGGAAGTGCCTTCTAGCAGGTCTTTCCAGAACTGATTTAAAATATAGTGCTGGAAGGACAATAACAGACATTTTTATGCAGTACATTTCATCCCCAGATTTGGTTAATCTTGAATAGCTGCTCTCACAACTGGGGCTGTCCTGTGGATGAGGGGACTGTCCCTATCTATTCCAATCCAAAAAGAATGTGCAGAAAGCAGAGATACACAAATTAAATCCAGCCAACATTTTCATTATTTATGTTGGGAAGGTGAAAGACAAAGCAGACTTTCTAGGCTATTTTGGTAACTGGAATGATTTAAAAACGTGGCTAGGCAACAGTGTGTGCAGACCTTAGGCTGTTCTGCCAGCTCATCTAAGTCATCATCTGCAGCATCATTTGCTCTTTGGTTACTAGAAATCCTCAGGGCTGAGCACTTCAGTCATGCTGCAGCATTCCAAATCGTTCCAGCTGGGTTTTTCTGTTTATCACCCAAGGACATATGCCCACAGAGAATATCATTGGATGAGCAACTTCATTTGCCTCTGTGCTCTGCTCTTGGGGCTGGACTGAGGATGCAACGCCCAACTTGTGCTGGATGCACGTCAGCTGCAGAGAGGAGTCACAGGAGCTGAAGGTCCTGCAGCTCATTGTGGCTTGGGTGTGACACTGGAAGCTGAAAATCTTGGCTGCTGTGACAAGGGAATGAGCAGCAGAGAGGCAAGAGCCTGGGCTCCTGATTCCCAAATCTCCATACACTTCAGGAAAGGCCAATGGTACCCAAGTGGGACCCTCTCCTTGAGCAGGGCTGGGCTGCTGGGCCAGGGCTGCTGTCCCAGGAGCAGGGGAGCTCCCTCACCTCAGTGCTGTGACCCTCACAAACACCTGTGGGTGCCTAAACGTGAATGTAGAGATTTCTGCAGCCAAATCTGGAGATGGTATTTAGATCCCTCTGGGGTGCTCTCCAAGGCCAGACTTACCCAGCACCTGGTCACAGTCTGAATATCGCCCTTAAGCACAAGTTTTCATTTCAGTGCTCTCTGAAGTCCTCCTTGAGCTTTTAAACCTTTGCCCTGAAAAGATATTCTCTTGATAAGATACATGGTTTAATAACCCTTTTAAAAATAATAAGGAAGAAAAAAAATTGAGAACCCAAGCTGTGCACAGTAAGGTCAAATACTCAGCTCCTTCTCTACACTGAGCTCATCACACTTGGAAAATTCAGGACATAGCTGTGTTGGTCCAGCTTTCCTTTGAAGCATTTTAACCTGATGTCCAAAACAAAGCAGTAAATTAGATGAACCAGTCAGCTGAAATTCGATGTCTTTAGCTGAAATTTGGCATGTAGCTTTGCCAACTCAGTTATAGATTTTTTGGTTTTTATATTTTTTTGGCTTTTTTATTTCTGTCTGTGCCTTTTCTATTTTTTTTCTTTCTCCTTCTTTTCTTCTGTAAAATATCCTTTCCACTACAAGGAGCCCAGGAAAGCAGCACCTTACTAACTTCTCTAATGCAGCCATTTTATTTAAATATTCTAGACACTAGAGATATTTTCTATTAAACTTACAGGTTTCTTTCTGTTATTGGAACATGGTTTTAAAGGTAAAAGTATTTTGTTTCTGAGGTGTATGGAAATCAGCGTAATGTGGAAATTCACTTTGCTCAAATGAAGCTAAACAAAGCATTAGAAAATATACAAAAGAACATGACCATGATCAATGCAGGGACATCTACTTCATTTCCATTGCTGAGTTCTGGCACCAGTGAAAGAGTTTTTCTCCAGGTAGGTCTTGCTTCTAACAGTGAATAATACAGTATATTTTGAAGATTTCAGTTTTACCAGTGCACATTTTAGGAGTCACTTCACATCAAAGTTAGCAGTGCATTTTTTAGGATTACCAAGGAAGTTTTTATACAGCTGGTTTGTTCCCTTTCTTTTTTCACCTGGACCCCGTAGTGATGATAGCAGCACTTTAGAAAGCTCTGTGTGCTGTTTGCTCTTAACATTTGGAATACTACATCTTCACTTTGCCTGTTGGTCATTACCATCTTGAGAGGAATGGCATGGCCAAGGTTCTTGGACTGCCACTCTCTTCTCCACCCTCAGCTGGTTTGAGAGCAGTGCTGAGTGCCAGGGATAGTCAGAGCTGCTTAGAAATTGTAAAACTGCAGCTCTTTCTCTGGCTTCTTTCTCTGGATTTGCTGGCTTGTTGCTAGCAATTCCAAAGGATCCATGGTTCTCCAGTCCAGACAGAAATATTTGCCTCTCTTCTTGAACTTGTCATGATTTCTTTTCAAATTTCCTTCAAAGTCAGTAAGGGAAGCAGAAACAAACAAACCAAAAATATGAACTTTACAACTTTTCTTGGGAAGAAAAATCAGCTAAGGCAGCTTTATAAGGAAGCAGAAACCAAGCAGAAATTTGCTTTCTTAAATTCAGCTTTAAGGCTTGACCTTCAGTTCTTTAGGCCACATGAACACCAACAACATTTCTATAGACATTTGGTTCCAAATAAAACCCCAAAAGAATAACAGCATACAAAGGAATCATCATGTGGCTACAAAGGAAAGTTTGGATTTCCCAGAATCATGCATTTGAAAGATTTGCTGGGAGTGATGTTATTGAATTCTTTTATCTGTATACCAAGTGAGTGAGAATTAGATGCCATATCCTTTCATTCTTACAGTCATTTCTTAATCAAGATGGAATCTCAATCTTATTTATTACAGTGAAGATACAGAATAGCCCTACTAAAAAAAATAGTACAAATACTATTCCTTTTGTGTACAAAACATAATAATCAATTCAGTAATGGTGTGTATGTGTCTTAGTTTATACGCAGATGTGTCCTTCACATTAATTTAAATATTTCTTCAAATATTAGTGCATCGAACTCCAGCTGTATCCTGGGTACAGCTCTCTCAGAGGCGTGTACCTCGGGCACTGAGCTGTGGAGGGAGAAAATAACTGTGTCTCAAAAAGAAAGGTTTTAACAGAATTCAGAATGGAATCCTTATCGCCTTTCCAGCCCTTCCTTTCATTGTTGCACTCACTTCTTTCCCTGACTCATGGAACAAAAGAAATATAGCTTAATGCAGATCTTATCTTCTGTAGAGTAGCTGTGAGACAGCAGCTCCACAATGCCCCTGTCCTTTCCACAGCCCAGAGTGACTCGGTAGCTGTGTCAGGGGCTGTTTGCTCTTCTGATCTGCTCCTCCACAGAGCTGCATCCAGAAGCCTGTTTGCACATAGGATTCCTGCCCTCTGTGTATTGTTTGCTGCAAATAAAAACACTTCCTCCCCCTTCCTCCTGCCTGCCAGAGCTGGTGTGCCCCAGCTGTGAGGTTGCTCCTGTCCCTGGTGGTGGCCCAGCGCTCCCCGAGGCTCCAGCAGGAGCAGGCAGGTGGTCCGTGAAGGTGGGAAGTTGGAGTGGAATTTCAGGATATCAGCAGTTATGAGAGATGTCTGACACCCATTTGGGAACTGGGACAGGCCCAGCCCATGGGTTTTCCATCCTAAAGCCATCTGTAACTTTCCAGAGTGAGCTTTTGTGGTCCTGGGAGCGCATCCAGCCCGTGCCCACGCCAGGGCTCCCTGGCTCAGTCTGAGTGTTTGAGGGGGTGGCTGCTTCCATCTAAAGGAGTAACCCCCCCACTGCCATCACTGGACCACATGCAGTAAATGAAAGAGTTGAGAGTAATCTACTAATTAGGAACTGACTCCATGTTTTTGCCCTGTCAGTCTTTTTATCAGAAATGTATGAGTCCACATGAGGAAAATGCTACTCTTTGTGGCAGCCATAGAGGATGATTAAAATCAGATTTTTTGACTAAGATGCAACTCCATAAGCATCAACAAAATGGACAAGAGCAAGTAGAGTTGGTAGGAGGAGAGAGAGCTTCCTCTTTCTCCATCACAGTGCAACTAAACTTGGTTCAATTGTTCTAGTTTATCACAGCTCAGCCTAAGGCTTTAGAAGTTCAAACACTCATAAGATCTTTCTCCCTTCTTTACTCTAAGAAGTCCAGACTAGTTATTACATGCTATTTTTATTCTCGGTCCATCTCTATAGAGTTTGAGTGGGAAACCTGCAGCAGATGGATTATTTCTCCTTTTACAGCTTTTTTTCTGTGTATGTGTTCGGTGACTCCAAAGTTTGAAAATGAGAACTCAACCTCCCATTACACAGCAGCAATTCCCAGTGGGCAGACTGTTAGAGATGAAACAGCAAATCACAAGCACTGTATAGAGATTTAAAACAGGAAAATTAAAAGCTGTATCATTTGATTAACCTCTGTGTTTCACATTTGAAAATTAAAAATAATGATGTTTACTTTCATGTAAGCCTAGAAGTAATTTTCTGAGAATTTGAAAGCCCAGAGCATTGTCATTTACTTAGAGCTGAGATTCCCTTATGCAGTTTTTAATATGTTATACACAAACCCATATCTTAACTCTTTTTGTATATCTTTACAAGACAGTATCTGCAATATAGATCCTTATTTTTACCATACCCTCTTCCTCCCACTGTTCTACAGCTTCACTGTTGAACAAGCCTGGGAAGCAAAGCTGATGGTTTAGTCCCACACTATAATTAAGTGATGGCTAAAATCAAGTCCATGATTTTCCAGACACTCTTATTTTTTTTTTCTTCTTTTCTATTCTTTCCACTGACTATGAAAAATAGAAATAGAAATCTGTTCCAGGTGAACAGAATTGTCTGAAACAAATTACTTTAATGATGATGCCTTTTCCACGAATCAATGATGCACATTAAAGATTCAGAATGCACTTTAGAGCAATCCAAAATGTGGAAAATAGCAAGATACCAGTGTGATCCCCCTTTAAATTATAGATTGAGAATTAGATTCTACTTCCAACCATGCAGGTGCAAATCCATTAATTTCAGAGCAGCTTCTGCAGGTTGACTTTGAAAAATATGTGAAGCAATAGTTTAGTTCTCTTTTTCTCCACTGCATATTTATTTATATATCTGTATGTTGGAAAACCTTCCACTTCAAATATCTGTATAAGCTTTGACACAGTTTTCAACCTTTCTGATAGACCCCAAAGAAATTCTAGTTAGTTTTTAAATGTACACTAGCAAATCAAATCTGTTCTCAACATCCCCTTCCTGCACCCTTTTGAACTGATGAAGCACAGAATTTTTTACCTTTTTTAGGCACAACACAGGGACTCACCTAAATGATGCATTGCTGGTGAAGGAAGAGCTATAACAAAAAATTTGGACACTTCTTTGGACTGATCCTCAGCTGTGGTAAACTGAGAAAACCAACCAGAAGTCAACACATACCTCAAGGAGAGATCTAAGTCACATGCTCTACATCTGAGGAGGTCAATGCACAGGGTAAAAATGCAGGCTGATCTATCACTTCAGAGGTAATAAAATTGAATTATAAAGAATTTTGAGCACTTCTTTCCAAAATTAAAAAGTGACCAGAGGGAAGAAAGACCACGAGTTCCATTTTTATAAATTTGGAGTAACTCCTGTCATGAGAATTAACCTGGTCTGGGGTTCATAGATCTTATTTTGCCAGACCTTGCCTCCATGAGTGGAGCAAAGGGAGTTTTCAAGCAGCTTAATGAGGTTCCTGGCCTGCAACTTCTAAGGAAATAAAACCCATGATTTCTGAATTCCCTTATGCAGTGAGTACCAGACTCCTCCATCCTCAGACAGCACAGTCTGTATTTGCAAGAATTTGCAGATAGATTTAGATAAATTTGTCTGAGTAACAAAATAACATGAGGATTAAGAATTGCCTATAAAATGTGAGCTTTGGTAATAAACCAGGATGTGTGGGAGTTCTGCTCTAAGGCAGCAGTATGTCTTGAGTCAAGGAGTCTCAGTGAATAAAACCCTCTCAGCATGGTATTAAATGAAGTTCTTGCTAATTTTGGCTTGGCTTGTGATAGATGGGAATACATTAATTTTCCATAAGCAGGAAAGCCCTGTGTGTTTTCTTTTTGGTAGTAATGGAAGTGAAAATACTTTTAGAGGGCTTTGAGGAGGCAGAGGGAGAGAACAGAGATCTGCCAGCACTTTTTCAGCTGCCCCTTCTTACCCCAGATTGCTGCTGCAGCAGGGGTAGGCGATGCACATGCTGAAAACTGTCCAAGGAAAAGGATGAAGTTCACAAAAAATGAATGGAAAAGACCAGTACAACTGTGTTGTCTTGCACAAATTATTTTTTTACCTCTGAGATTCATCTTTCTGCTATCAATGGAAACAATCCAGATAATGTGATTCTAAAGGGAAAAGGATGTAAACATTTTGCTTTGGTATGCCAGAGACAGGCTTAATTATCTGGAGATTTGCTGGATATGCCTGCAAATCATTACAGGCTGAATTAAATCCTTTTGAAAAGCCAGGTCTCATTCCTCTTTACTGTTCTTTGCATCTAAACACCCTGATAAAACATACATATTTGTGTTTATCAGTCAAGTTCTGCAATCTCTTTGTTCCTTTTTTTCTTTGGCCCTTTGTACTCAGGGTGTGCACGTTTGATGGAGTGATACTGCCCTGCTGATGTTCCTCCAGTGGCTCAATGGGCTTCTGAAGAGTCCAGCTGAAGTAATTATTTACATCCTTTTGTGTTGCAAACACAACCTGAATATAATGGAGAGGGCTCCTCCTCCCCAAGATCTACCTAGGTAGAAACACTGAAGTGACTGAGTGCTCGGTGAGAAGAAATAAAACTAGAGAAGCATGAACTGTCCCACTCCATCCCAGCAAGGCATGGATCCTGAAGCTTAATAAACTCCCCTTTGTGTGTGGGTACTCTGCTGGTCACAGATAAATGGAGCTTTCTGCTCCCAGCTGCTCTCTCTAGGGTGGGGTCTGTGTCATTGAAGCTGAAGAGTTCACCCAACCATTATCTATACTTTCTTCACCATTTCTGTCTGGGAAAAAGAAAGTATAACTGACAATAATGTTTCTAAAGCCTGAGGCTGAAAGCAAGTGATACTCAAGCTCAAGCTCAAGTGAGAAATTAACCTGGTTTCTGAAGGGCGGTTTCTGGGCTGCTCCTGCTGCTGCCTTTCTCCTGCCTTTCACAAGAAGACATTTTATTTCAGAAGAATTCTCACACTGATGAGCATCTGCAGAACAGATTATTTATGTCAGAAACCAGGCAAGGATGAGCTTGTGCCCATCTCCCCATTTATACCCCTATTTATGTTCTAAAGAAGTTCTCAGATAAGAAGATGAGCTTTTATCTTTTTTTCTCTTTCATTACAGAAAGTAAATTGAAAAGAAGGTCAATATAAAGATTAAGAAGTCAGGATCAGTCTGAGATCTCTTCCTGAAATCTGTTTACCCCTGCATTACTCTGTATATATGAAGTGGTGTTTAAATTCCAGGTTCCTATTAAGGCTTTTTAGAGAAAACAACGGAATTCCACAAGCTTTGGAGCTTGTGCACTCCCAAATTGCTGGAACCTGACGAACTACAGAGGTGGAACCTATTCCTGGATTTGTAAATCTGGATTTGAGGCTGCTTTTCTATCAGCCACCAGCTTGGTGGTCTGGTTCAGGCCTGTGTGCTATCCAAGAGTTAGGAGAGTGCACACTCTTCTCTGGAAAGCAGACATCAGTTAAAAGAGACTCCTTTGGCTTCTGCTGGAGAAAGCCACACTGTCAAGTAACCACAAACTGTTCAGCTCGCTGTGATTTAGTTCTTTTGCTAAGAAAAACAGTTTCAACCATTTATATTCTTACATAATGGACACTGGCCATGCTTAATTTTTAATTTTAGCCATGTGCTATAAATTTTAGTACCATCCTAGATTTCCTGGTCTATGACTTACTGCTCTCACTGAAATGTGACATGCACAGCAAGCCAACTAAAATGTGACTGTGGCACAGCCAGGCTGGCTGACTCCCAGGATTTCCCTGGCCCTGCTCTGGTCTACTCCACTGCCTTCAACTTGCAGGTTTCTCTTCATATTATTTATTGCTGCTGAGGGTTAATTAAAAGGCAATTTCTGCTTAGGTCTAACTCTCTGAATACACAGCTAGATCTAGAAGAAACCTTCTGAGGTAAGTTAGTAAGTTTAAAAACAACACAGAGCTTTTTACATCCCTCTCCTCCCCATGTACTTTACAAGTCAGCCTCACAACTACAATAAGTTTTTCAGCTATATGAAACCCCAGAGTGAAGCCCTCACCACTGGCTGTGCTGATTAACACTTAGCTTGTGAGGAGAAGAGAGCCCTTGCAGACAGAGCCTCTTCTGCAGGAACATTTTCCATCGCTGATCTCCTCCTGCGTGCTCCTACTGCCAATGACACACAGCCCATCATCTTTCCAAGCCATTTTACTTTGTTTTCCTCAAACAAAATGATCTAAGAGTGGCAAGGGTGTGCTTTTGCAGTAGTCTCTGGAAAGGCTTATTGCTGCCATCTGTCTCAGCTCAGCTTAACCTCCACTCATGTTCCGTAGCATTATGGTGCCATTTACTCTGTAGGTAAATACAAAGTCTTTTCACTCAGTATCCCAATTCTAAAAGAAAGTTACAGGAAAGTGGTTTAATCATGGGTAAAATTAAGTAGTAATATTTTGGGGTTGCAAACATTTTGTTTCATTCCCCTTTAAAATAATTCTTTTAAGAATTGAGTTTATTCAATTTTCTCTTTTGACACATTCAGTTTTAAATACAGTTCTAGCAAAGTAGGCTTTTTCAAAAGGGTGAGTTTCATTTGGAAAACATCAAAATAAAAAAAATGTTTCACTATTTCCAAGAGGAAACATTTCATTTAAAAACCTGTCAAAGGAAAATGTGGTTACATTTAGTAAAAAAGCCCTGGTCAGCTTTTTCAGCTGTGAGATAAAATCTAAATCAATACAAGTTACAGTCCCCCTAAAAGTCATCTGCTCCAGAAATAGGTGCTGTCTGATACCTCAGCCACCATCCTCCTGAAGTTTTACACCTCTTGTTTTACAGCTCTCCCAGCTGTAAACCAGAAGTGGGGACAGACTGGATCCCTTCACTCCACATGATTTCTTCTCTTTCCATCCCTCCTCAGCCTTTGTAAGCTCTGGCACACTCAAGGCAGGTGCCTGCCCTCCCTCAGCCTCTCTCTGTGCCACCAAGGCTCAGAGGTGCAAATTCAGTGTCTCACACTCCCAGTGGGCTGTGGAGGGAGGAAATTGGGTGGCTGCAGTTGCTGGAGGAGTGATGAGTGAGCAGCCATGGAGGCACAGGGCTGCTGCTCTTGGACCCGGCTGGGATGGGACCTCCTGGCAGCCCAAACCTCCCTCCTCTCCTGGTACCTCTGTCTGCCCATGCTAACAGGAGGTGACAGGGCAGTTCAGTTTTCCTGCCCTTTTTCCTTCAGCTCCTCTGCTAGAAGTGCATGTTTGCTAAAAATCTCCTGTAATACAGCCAGCCAGCCATTAAGAATGAATGTAAATCCAGCAAAGCCTCAGAGATGAAAACAAGCCTTGACCACAAGGAAAGGGGGTGGCATCCAAACTGCTGCCCTGACAGCACAGCCTCTGGGAAATGGGAGCCTTCTTTCCCAAATGTGGTGACTGCATGGCCACCAAATGCCCTCCTGCTTGAAGTATCTAATGCCACCTGCTGCTTCACTGCTGCTGCAGGGGCAGGAGAAGGGTAAATAGGTATGATGGAAAAATGAGCTCTGAGGACCAGCAACTCTGCTCCTTTTCCTCTGTGAAACAATTTTTCCAGTCAAAATGGAAAGCCCAGATCTGTTTTCTTTTCTTTTTAACTAGCAAGAATCTCAACATGCAGCAGAAAGTTTCTCACCCTGATCCCCAGTGCAATCAGCCCCTTGCCATGGTGGGCTAGGTAGGCAGACAAAGCATCATTCCAGCAAATTTCTCATTGAGAAGCAGCTAAATGCACCAGGTCTGCTTGAAATGCAAATTATGTCTGTGTGATTCACTGACACTGGTGACAGTTTTCTCTCAGCTCAGGTTAGGTCTTCCCACTTGTTCAACTCATACTGCAAAAACGCTCAAAGTGAGCTACAGTCAGCAGAAAACATCAGAGCTGAACAGAGTCTTGCAAGAAAAATAAAATAAAATAAAATAAAATAAAATAAAATAAAATAATTAAATCAAATTTAGAAGAAGAAGTAGAGTCTACTGAGGTCTTGAATTCACCTGTGATCCTACCATACTGCAGAGCTCACCATTTGTCCACTTCTTTTCCTTTATCTGCCTCGTATATGTAGATGGTAAGAACTCCAAGGCAGAGGGCGAGTTTAAAAGCTGAGGGTATGGTACCTGCACAGGGGGCTCTAGTCTTCACTGGTCCAGCAACACTTGTGGGGTGGGGGTGGCTGAAAACCAAATCAGAAAAAGTGAGAGAAAAGAGAGTGGGGACTTAAGAATGGTGAAGTGCTGGAAAGCACAAGTGGAGTTGAGTTCTAACTTTGCTAGACTGACTAAAAAGCCAGTATTCAGACAGAAACACAGGAAGACAAGAGGTAGCTAAGGGCTGTAGAAATGTTGGGAATGCTGAGTCTGTTGTTCCATGCTCTTATCCTTCACAGCACTTAAAAACCTCTTCTCTGAGCTGTTTATCCACAAGAAAAAAGTATTTTGTTTAACAGACTAATCAAATCTTGGACAACATAGAAATGTAGGTGGGGTTGGGAAATCAAAGAATGAAATGAAGGGCTGCAAAGAGGACACTGTTTTTTTCCATGACACCTGATTGTCTCAGCCCAGTCCCTGCCCATCCAGGCACTTGCTGTTCACTTTGCTGGAGGTAGAAGAGCAGGACCGTACCTGTTTCTGTTTGAAGTTGCTAAGTTATGAAACCACAGGTTCCACAGCAGACTCAGGCATGAGCAGGCTTTGCTTCCACCTCAAAAGAGCCATGCAATGGTCACAAGCAGCAGCAGCTCCACAGTGGCCTTGCCAGAAAAAGAAGAATTCAACTGCACCTGGCCAACGTGGACAAACCTGTGCAGCTCTGCCTGAGCAGCCTTTCTGTCAGCAGATACATTTGTGTAGAGCAGTCCAGATCAAGGAAGCATGGAGACATTAGAATCACAGAATCATGGAATTGTTGAGGTTGGAAAAAACTTCTAAGTTCATCAGTTATTCATCTCCATGTTCACCACTAGCCCACGTCCTCCAGTGCCACATCCACACATCCCACTTCCTGGGATGGTGACTCTACCACTTCTCTGGGCATCCTGCTTCACTGCTTTACAACCCTTTCTGTCAAGAAATTTTTCCTAATATGCAATCTAACCCTTCTCTGGCACAGCCTGGGGCCATTTCTTTGCTACATAGAGAAGAGGCTGACACCCACCTTACTACAACCTCCTGTCAGGTAATTGTAGAGCAGTTAGGGATCCCTCTATAAAAGTGCCTATAAACACTGAGTCACAGAGTGGCCTTTTTGCAGTTCCTATAGTTTTCTACTATATCAATTTTGATTCAAAATTACTTATTTTTCATAATGATCCATGAGAAAGAAAATAGAAAAGGGCATATTGTGTATTTCCAAACCACTAGGAATGTCAGATAGACATTTTACACTTTTCTGGAGATTTCTGGAAGAATTCAATAGTTCTTTTTCATCTGTGGCTGTAGTTGTCCTCCTAAGAGGAATCCAGGTGCCACCTCCCTAAGAAACAGCCTAAAGATAAACCTAGCCTTATACTCACAGATTTAATAACTTTCAGTCCCTTGCCTTTTTAGAGGATTATTACCACCATACTTAGTTTAATTTAAAACATTTTTCAAATTAAAGTCTAGCCAAAGTGTCTTTGCATCTAACCAGAATATTCTCTGCAGGAATCTTGCTGGTTCAGTACCTGGAACAATGGAAAACATTTCAACTGGTACCCTCGTTTCACAATGACACTGCTCTTAGGTCTGGCGTGCAGAGTCTTCTCGGGAGAGTTGTAGCAATGCTCTGGTAATAAAGAGGGAAAAACCTTGTTGAAACATCTGATGGCTCTGGGAAGAGCTGCATTACATAAGTTGTTTTCTCCAGACCATTTCAGTCTCTCCATATTTTTGAATGACTAAAGAGATTTATCATGTAAGAAAGTTTCCTGATAAGCTGCTCAACAAGTTATCACACTCCTTCAGCATGCTATTAGAAATGGATGGTTCACTTCTACAGTTCACTGGCATTTGCTGCTCCTGCTGAGAGATTTCTGACAGTCTTGCAATAATAAAAGACTAGTGTGGATGTTCAGCTAGTGTAAGATAGGGAAACAGCAACTTTTAGCTGAGACAAGCTTAATAAAGTCAGTTTTTCAGGTTTCAGAGCAATTGGATATCACATTACAAACTGCAGCTGGAGTCTTATCTAAAATTGGGAATGGGGCACCTTTCTGGCAAGTTGTACAGTAAACACTCCAGTAATTCACTGGTGCTATTCTGGTCTCTTGGTCTGAGTCACCAGGCACACTGGTCATACCTCTGTACACAAGCAAAGGTGTTGTTGAATACTGAAATACTGAAATACTGAAATACTGAATAACGTGCATGGTTAAATTTAGTAAAAGATTTCATTTCACTCAGAACAACTCCTTTACTTTGACAGCAACCTTGGGAGGCATGTCCAGAATTTTGTGTATTCACTTGAATACCTGCAGGTGGAAAACAAGAGACCACACCTGGCAGTGCTGATTCACCTCTGTGATTCTGTGTTCTCCTTTAACTAATTTAGACATGCAAGGAAGTGCCTCATCTGCACCCAGGCAAAACAAAGGTGTTTGGACACCCATTTTATGAGATCTGAGGGAGTTACAGCATGCTAGAAAATGCACCATCACATGAATTGGCACACATTGTCCAGGGCTTTGAGTGGTCTGGATCAGGTTAGGTGTCAGAGGCAGGCAGATTAAGGGTCTCCTCCTTGGAAGAGCCTCTGGCTCATGATTTTTGGACAACTAGTGTCTTCAAACTGAGTAAGAATGTGAAGAAATTTTGACTCATATCATGACCTTTAGAATAAAAAAGAAGAGATGTGGGGGATTCTAACAGGATTTATGAATTTAACCTGTCTTTTAATACCTGTGTTAACCACAAGATAGTTTCCTGGGGAACTGTTACGTCTTCTGCTTCATGTTAAACAGTTGCTGCATTTTTTCCTTGCTATGAGAACAGGTATTGCTATATTTCTTACAAGAGCACAAGACGGTTTCAATACCCTCTTTAGGTTTATGAATCTCTGTGTGCAATATTTATTGTTGCTAAATATAGATGTGAAAAGCACCTATCCTTTTCATGGTATTCAAAATACAATGGCCCTTCAGCCTCTTCAGTTTTCATCTTGTTTCAAGTGGGGAAAAATATTCAGTGTGCTGTATGTTTTCTGCCTCTGAAAGATCTATGTATCTACAGTAACATCATGAATGCTTGATTGCCTGAAACTATAAATATTGTGCCTCTGCCCAATGTAAAAGTCATTACTTCATTACCCCAAGATATACAGCTGAAATAAACATGATATACAGAGAGGTTGTTCTGATTTTGGCTGGATTCTCAGTCTGTGAGACCCTTTTTACTCTGGGAAACATAAGATATCTTTTTCTGTTTGCAGAGCTAGTGATAACTTGCTCCACGGAGAACAGAAGGCTTACGTTGAACTTGATTTCAAAACACTGCCTAATCTTGGGGCACTATCTAGAATGGTCTCTGCTTCAGCTGAGGTTCAAGTTCACGTCCCTTTGATGCTGTAAATGGAGCAAGTTGGACTGGCTGACGCAGTATTAAATGTTCTGTGTGCTTTTATAAGAACAAATTAACAAATTATCTGAGGGCCAGCATGCTCTGCTTCACATGCTGAAAATTCAGAGGTAATGACTTTAAAAGCTGATTTGTGTTTTCTTTCATGTCCTAAAACATCATTCATGTGCGTTGTCGTTCTTGTTCCTTCTGCTGATCTAGAACATCAGATTATCTCAGCAGAGTTTAGAGACAAATGGACCAGAAGGCTCAAGTGAGAAACAGGATGAAAACTCTTATGCTGGTATTAATCCCCATCACAGAAATTCACATGGCACTTGGAGCAGAGACTGGACATGCTCCTGGACAACGTGCTCTAAGGGATTTTATTTGAGCAGGGGAAGTTGGACAAGGCGACCTCCAGAGTTCCCTTCCAACCTCAACCATTCTGTAATTCTGTGAAGTCCCCCTTTCCCCAAGAATCTAAGACTTGTGCTTATTCTAGTATGATTAAAAGTAGCAAGACTGCAGTGTCAGATATATTTATGCTCTGGTTTAGTAACAAATTCTAAAGATATGTATGAATTTTTAAATTATATTTTTAAAAGAGAAGGAAAATGAATAGTATCTCTGCAGTTTTCCACTCCTTCCAATCATTCGTTGGATCAGTGAAAAGCTGTTTTCTTCTTTTTCCAATTATGGTAGACTTTCAAATTTCAGTAGGAAAGTGTTTTTAATATTTCAAGATTTGGCATGTTCTTTGCTGCCTACAGTTTTATTTTTCTGCCATATTTCCACATGATATCCCTTTCCAGTAAAGGAGAGGGGATGCCAAGCTTTTCTGTGCTCCCTGCCAGTGTCGGTGTAACTCCGGCGTGATTCCATCCACAGTGCCAGCCAGGCAGACAAGGAGTTGTTCACATAGGACTCTCTGTTCCCAGGCTGCTTGCTTTGATACCTGCCTTTCTGTTCCTCCAAAGCTCCCTCCTTCTATCTCCAGATCTCTTTAGGCTCTGGTTCTTCTCATAGATCATCTGCAGCACTGCACATGCTGCCTTCATCCAGCAAACATCCCAATAAACTGCAATTCTTTCTGTATGCCCATTTATAGTGCTTCTGGAGTGATTTTATTCTATTTTATTTTTTCACGTCCAAAACATCCCAGTGACAGGCAAAAAATTGCATCAAATATCAAGGAGGTGTTGAATTTTCAGCAGTAAGCCAAACTCTGTGTGAACTTTTCTCCATGCTTCTAATGCTAAGAAGCCTAAGGTTTCCCAGCTACCACAAGAAAAGATTTGTCACCCTTTGGAGAATTTGCCCATGTGCAGCTGGTTATATATGATGCTGTGGGAGGACTAAATCACAAATTTGCTATAAATTCTCTCTTAAAGACAAGATGTACTTTTCAGTGGGCTGAAATATTAGAATCCTTGTTGAACCAATCTAGTTCTTGTATCAATTAATCCGTTTCTGCCATTTATAGGAAGTGTGATTTTGTACAGTTTCAAGGTAATATTTCATCCAGGTAGGAAAACTCCTGTGGCTGAAAACAGTATCATAGATCAAGGCATATAGATGAAAAGATCTAGAAAATAACCCAGGTTATTGGCATGGCAGAGGTCTCAAAAATAAAGATCCTTTCTTTCCCATCAAAGACAGCTCATGTAGCTGATTTGGGATGGACTGCTTTTGGATTTCATTGTTGCCCCATTAAAAAAAATTATGTTCCAGAAAAATACAATAACATCCAGACCAATGCACTGAGTGCTGAATTGTGGGCTCCATTCCCAATCCTATGTGGATTCCTTGTGTCATCCAGAGGAGTAACTGCATTCCTCTGCACCTTTGATTCTCTTTGAAGGAGGAGAGAAGCATTCTCTGCCTGAGAGGGGTCAGAGAAAAACTAGAGGATGTGTTCATACAATTATAACACAAGGACTCCCTAATGACACCCACTTCCAGAAGTGCTCAGAGAACCTTAAAGAAGCAAGTTCAGCTGCATCTTCAGGAAGTTTCTCTGCAGAGAACCCCATTATGATTTAAAAGCCTGCTTAAATGCCAAAGAAATCTTCAGTCTCTGGTTCCTTGCTGTTCTGGAGCAAAATGCAGTACTAGAAGAATATCATCTGTAGCCATAAGGTGTGTTGCTTTTTATGTGTCAGGATTTTATGGAGAGGTTTAAGGAGACCAAAGGGAGCTTCTTGAATTATAATGAGCAATCCAGGCAATATCAATTTAGGGTTATTTTCTATTCTTTTCTACTCCTTAATGCCTAAGATCTACTGCTGATCTTTCTAGCAAGCAGATGCCAACATAAATTTCTATTCTTTTTTCCTTCTTTAGTTAAGTCTGACATATCAGCAATGTAATAAACTGAGCAGATTCAACATTATTAGTGCTACCACAGAGTTGGGACCTTGCCCTGGTAGGATTTCAGAGCTGATGGGACTGACTTCCCTGTCAGCCCACTTGACAAATTAATTTCCTTTTAATTGGTAAAAAGTGATTGCCTTTTAAGCCCCTAGGAGTTTGCCCTCATTAATATTACCATATGGGGAACTGTGACATGGTGAAGGAATTAGGACACTTGGTGGGTTTAGAGTAGTTAGGGGCAGCAGCTGTTTTTCTTTTTTTNGTAATTACAAAACCTTTGGGGCAGCAGCTGTTTTTCTTTTTTTGTTTAGTTTACTGTATTAAACTCCTACCAAAGATGGATGGAGCAAACAGGAGAAAGAAATAACTCTCAGACAGGAAAAGCACTGAACAAATGCTGCTTTGTCTAGTACAAATCCAAAGAAAACGGAATTCTGGCACCTTGGATGGCACAAGGCTTACACTGGGGCAGAGGAGGATTTGGCTCCTCTTTCCTAGGGATTTGTGTGTATAAAACAGTACAAGTGCATTTGTAAACTGGAGGCTTAAATCACAAAGCTTAACACCCAGTCAGTCTGACTTGGTCCTGTCTTTTAGTAATACAAATTGGCAAGGAAATTACTTCTGGTTCCTGGTGAAGTCTCATGCAGAGGCACAACCTGAGGTGACACTGACTCCACATGAAAGCTGATATTTCCTCTGGCACCTTGGGGCTGTGCAGGACTGGTACAGCCTGAAGGGTTCTCACACAGAACCCTTGGCTGGAATTACAGCTCATGGTGATGAATCCTCAACTACAAAATGTGTCAGAGGTTCATGTGAAAATCTGAGTTGAAGTTCCTTCAAGTCTTCATCTCTCCAGCCAGCAGAAGTCATCCCACATGTCAGCACAACTTGGTCAGCAACAAACCCTTGGGAGACCAAGCTGTGAAAAGCTTATGTTGAATTAAAGGATCTCACTGTGCATCTTCACATGATTTCAGTTGTGAGTAATGGTAACTAAAAGACACCATGAAGCCAACTACAATTAAAGGAAGGAGAAGGTAGTCTACATGTGCAAATGGAAAATGGAAAATGAGTACTTTGGATGTCAGGTAGCCAGGGGTGAGAACAAATTTCTCTATTCAACATAAGTGGATGAGCACAAACATATTTTCCATATATGTTTAATCATGCATTCACAGCCTCTTTTTAGTTTTATTTGGCATATAGGCACAAGAAAGAATAGAATAGAATAGAATAGAATAGAATAGAATAGAATAGAATAGAATAGAAATGTTTCAGTTGGAAGGGACCTACAACAACTACCCAATCCAATTTCCTGACCTGTTCAGGGCTGACCCAGTTAAAGTGTGTAAAGGGCATTGTGCAAATGCTTCTTAAACATTGACAGGCTTGGGGCATCAACCACCTCTCTGGGAAGCCTGCTCCAGTGTTTGACCACCCTCCCTCTAAAGAAAAGCTGTGTCATGTCCAGTCTAAGCCCTGATGCAGCTTTGACCCATGAAGGAGTGGGTCCCTATCACCTCCCTGTGATGTTTCCCCAAAGCACAGTGAGAGCTGAGTGCATGAGCCAGCTCTGATATCAAAAATGCCTTTGGAACCCTTGCAGCTGGCACAGCAGTTGTCAGCTGTCAGATCCAGAGCTGAGGAGAGTTAATAAAAAGCTTATCCAAGGAGTGGTGAGTGGGTGAGAGGCAAACAGAGGTCCAGGGATTTGGCACAAGGACTGCAGAATACAGCAAGGCCACAGTGTCAGCCACAGGTTTTATGGCTATGATGAGTTTTCTTGAATTTATCATATTAGCCCTCTAACTGTACATCCTGGTGCCCTGGAGTCCTGGCAGCAGACCCAGGAAGCTGTGGAGTGACAGCATGCCAGGCTCCCAGGCTCCTGTTTGAATGCAGAAAGAGGCCCAGGTTGCAAAAAGAATCACTGAGATGAAAATAGCTCACTGCAATGTTATAAACTCTCTTATATCCTGTCTGCAGGATATAAATTTTGCCCTGCACATCAGTGAGTCATGTGAGATTTTTAGAAACTCATATTAACATTTCTTTAAAAATGGAGAAGGGCACTGGGTTTTGGTTCTAACTTCTCGTGTCTTGCAG
>VYZP01037206.1:0-23818 GCA_013400635.1 Hypocryptadius cinnamomeus | reverse complement strand
TTTATGTTCCTAGAAAAAAAAACAAACACTAGAAAAGTCCTATATTTAGTTATGTGCTTTGTGAGCTGAAATATTTATTTGCATTATAAAAATAGATTATCTTAAAATTTGCACAAAATATTTGTTATTTAGATTGGAGAAGTCTGAAGTGCAGGTATAGACTTTTTCTGCAGGCATTTGGAACTGATGGAGTTATTTGTTCAGAAATATTTCTTCAGTCATTTTTCTCTGCATTTAAAAATACAACACTGAGCTAAAATGTAACATTCTGGTATACTAAACACTGAAGTGTTCTCTTAATATCAAACTTTAATTTTAAAGTAGTAACAAGTCAAGGAGAAATTGCTGCTGTGAGGTCCAGCAGCGGGCACTGAAATATTATAAGCTCTGTTTTCATAATGCTGCCTTTCAAAATCAGTTATCTGTAGTTATCTTAAAATTTGAGTGCTTTCCAGAAGACCAGATTTAAAGTTTCTCAGGAGAATATACTGTTTCAATCAGATAGTTTTATAGAGTGCATGTTAACAAAAATCCTTACAATTCCCTGTTATCTTTGTCCTTTTTTAAATGAGAGAGAGAATGCAGAGGATAATGACTTATGCTTGAATGCAGTTCAATGTATTTGTGTTTTATTGATAAAAATACACATCTCTCTATATAAAACCAGGCAGAGATATGTGTTTATTTGTTATTAAGTTAAAAAAAGCTCTTACACTTCCCTCACCACGATTTAGCAAGTCTGTCCTACTTGCACATTACTGATAAATATCAAATCCAGCTCAAATAATAATCAAATTCTCAGGGTGACTGAAACAGCATCTTTTCCTGACTTAATCTGTCTAAACAGGTATGGATGTATTAGAAAAAAATAAATCGAAAAACCTTGCTGTCCCTTCAGCTTCCCTGCTGATGCCTGTCAACTTTTAAAAACAATTTTTAAGCTGGGGTTGGGAAGGCAGGGAGACAGTAAAAGCTCTTTTCAATTACAGATGATCAGTGAGAACTGTGACATGGTGGTCAAGCTTCTCTTAACTCTTAAGGGTGTCCTTCATAGTTCACAAATATGTTCAAACACTCAAATATGTTTGAGATGTGCACTGGTGGTAGCGGGGAGTCACATCTCTGCTGGTATTGAAGTTTTTAGAGTTGCTAACAGGTGATACCCATTTCTACAGCTGAACACTGCATTACAAACTGGGGACCAAAATGTAGATTTATTTCATCTACAGGATCCTGCTGCAGTGTCCTCATAGACAGAAACAGTTTCTATTTTTATTTCTTGATCTTACTGCAAAAGCTTGTAGTGTGTGCTTGTTACGAACTCCAAACTTATTTCACAGAATGGCAAATATCTAATAGCTAGAAAATTGGTAGTATGGTCTAGTCATGCCACTTAGAGATGTGTGTTCTCTAAAAATCAATACAATAAACTGGCTTGTTCATTATCTGACTAGTAAAGTGTTCTGTCTCAATAGGATTTCATTTACACTGGGTAGGTCACCCAGGAGAGAAACAGAGCTCTTAGTTAACTACTACATTTTGCTTTGATTCTTAATTTGTGAGTAATTACAAAATATGCTTAACTATCAGTTTCTCATATGAAAATAGCACAAATGCATTTCTTTCATAGACTTTTTTTCTCACCTAAATTGTAAAGATGATGCTTTTCATTTAAGGATATAAGTTTAATCTATTGCTTGTAATTTGTAGATGGAAATATTCAAACAGTGACAAAATCTCTGAATAGCCAGAATGAGGCATTTTTTTCTCCTGCTGGTTCAGTTTCTCTAATTTCTTTTATGGAGTAATTTTAATAGACTAGGTCAGCCTGACAAAACTATTTTGCAAAGTAAATTAACTATATTTTTGTAGCAGTACAGAGATCTCATAAAGGGCTGAATCTTCCAGCATTTTTCCTTGTAAGGAAAGTAAGGTCATATATGTGTGAATTTGCTCTTGTGCCAGAGTTGGAATGCGTAGGTAGGATACATATGCACATATTTCAAGTACTGGAAAATAAATCAATGTAAAATAGCAATTATTTAAGGTAGGGCATAGTCTTGACATATCTAGGAAGCATTTAGCGTCTGTGGGCATTATCATAGCAAGAAAGTAATATTGGAAGTTAGCTTGGATTAATTTCACTTGTAAAGCTCATTTTTTGATTGTAAAATACAAGGTTTGAGCCCTAAACTTGTATTTTCCAGTATGCACTGCCAAATCTTCACCTTGTGCAGACAAAATGCTTCTGCTTTAGTTGGCAAAACACTTATTTCTACAAGAGGAAGATGCAGCCTACATCAAAAACATTCTGATTGCTTGACAGCTTTCAGCACTTAACACATCTCTAAGCGTGTACTGGAAAACTACTTGGGAGGAGATGTATGTGCATGCATCTTACCCCAAAACACTCTAGAAACTGATTAATCTGTTTTGTTAATCAAAGATTTCATCTTCACATTACAGCACAGCCAGATTAGCAAAGATGTGATGGTGGGACACGGGATAATTTGCTAAGTAAAGTCAAAATTAATGGCAAATAAAATCAGTTTCCCTTTGTGGTTATTTCCAGCCAGCTGCATCCAAATATAAAAGAACTATCAAAGGGAGTAAAATAATCAACCCATTAATTATTAACTCAGAACAACTTCAGAAAGCACTTCTTAAACCTCCATTGACATCATCCTGACAGGCTCCTAATCTCAGAAAGTTGTTGGTAAGAGTTGCATTAGGCTCAGCATGCCACCAATTCTGACTGGAACAACTGCAACTCGAGATGTGCTGCAGCAGAGATAGGAACACATGGGACAAGCTGCTGTCTCTTAAGACATCTGTGAGTAACATTTACAGCACAACATGCTGTAGAATTCCCCACGTAGCTCTACCTCTGCTGTCAGCATAATAGAGTTGTCAACAGCCTAATTGCAAGATGCAATATGTAGGGGGGTCATCCAAAAAAAAAGAAATCTCAGTGGAAAGTAACACAAATCAGCTGTCATTATTATAAAGCTGGACCAACCTTTGGCTAAACCATTTAAACCTCCAGATTAATCCCTAGATTTATCTTTATAGATTGGATCAAACTCAAAGTTTGACTGCAGATGAAAGAGGAACTTCAAAACGAAGGCTCTCATTTATGCCCATTAGACAATGCATTCGGCTAATGATCTACAACACACATTAGCCTGGAAACAGTGGTTTTAAGGCTTAACTGTTGCATCTTTTTTTCTTTTCGTGTTATACTTCAACCTTCATTTCCAGCTTTTATTTCTTAAAACATTTTTGTCAGAAGGTGAAAATATTTTTTTTAATGAAACATTTTTTTTTTGTTTCTGCCTTTGCCTTTCTGCCAACTTACATGATTAAATATCTGATCTAGAAATTAACTTGGAAAGAGCTTATTTGATTATGTGGCATCAGTACATCTCTTTATTGCAAAATGTATATGCTAAATCGATCAGTTAAATTAATTTGAACATTTGTTTTAGAATTCTATGTCACTGATATAAAACACAAGCAGCAAAACCCCCCAAACAATTAAAACCTACCAATGTTGAAAAAAACCAGTAATTCAGTGAATTGGGTTGGTTTTTATAATGGTCATCTGAAGCTATTAAATTTATTCCTATGTACATCGAAAACCTGACATCACGAGGCAATTCTACCTCCACTGTTTCTTTTTTGTTTTAAAAAAAAGCCAAGCAAACTTGGTCAAAGCTATCCAGCCCCCTCCTCCCCCAGCTGAACAGCACAGGCTAGTAGTTTTTATTCTTAAAAAAAAAAAAATAGTAGCCATTCTTTCATCTTATGGGGAGACATTTAAATTTAGAGTAATTACAAGACAACAAAAGCAGCACTGAGCATGAATGACAAAATGCAGCTCAACTTGATGTTTTAATGCAGTTTTCCCCTCTCATCAGGGATATTAACCCTTCTGACTGCTTCACTGAAGATTCTTACCCTTATTTCCCAGACCATAATGTGAAAGCCAGCTTATCAGAATATTAACAGTTTATAAGCATGGATGAATGAACAATGAGTTCAAGTATATATTTTTCATATACTACCTCAAATTTCAAGACTCTGTATTTCTTGCTGTTTATGATATAGGCCTTGCAAGGAGCTAGGCAACAATCTGTTAGAATTGTTCCTGGCTGGATGTGAAGAAGAGAAAAGCAAGTTTACTGCCTTATCTCAATCAAAATAATTAGTTTCAAGAAAACTAGAATCAATATAATTTCCTCTTTTAAAAAATTGTTTCCTACCTTTGCTGGCCTGTTTCATCTGTTTCATTAAAGGTGCAACTTTTATTGATGCTTCTGCTCATCCTATGTTTTCATCAGTGTGAAACCTAAAATGCTCTTTGCCTAAAGTGTAGGTTAATATAATAGCTACTTGAAGCAGGAAACCTCTGCTATGTGTCTATAGTTGTCTTTATTTGGGCCTGTGCAGCATTTTGTTTGTCCTCTAGCCTTTTACGGCAGCTGGACCCTGACCTTCAAGTTCTTAAAAAGAGGGGGGGAAAAGTATTCTTTTCAGATTCCAAGTTCCTCCCTTTTTACCCTCCCACTGACACCGTCCCATTCAATACTAGAGATAACTTTATTCATCTATACATCATTGTATCAAATTCAATAGGCAAACTGCCTCAACATGCTTCAGAGCTGGACAGGGCAGTAATGTCTTCATTTTTTCTTAATGCAATGAGTTTCTTATCGCAGTCCTTTCAAGCACAAAACAAACACTGTAACAAAAAATTATCTCCAAGTTTTTCCCACCCTGCTATTTCACCATGGGCTTATTTCTTTGTTCCATCTTTTAGTGGACAGCTACAGCTACAAAGATGTAAAATTGATTACATGCATGCATACCTAACAGGAGTTAAAAAGGGAATTGGGGAGGGAATCTTTTATAATTAAATACTGTATTGAGAAGATTTACTTTGGGCTCACACCAAGAGCGTGGAAGTAATTTGTTCCTGAATCAGCTGTCATCCTTTAAACAGGATACCAAAATTAAGTGGCATCTAAAAAAGCCAGTAGGAATTCCATGTCAACTGCAAATCTGGCTGATCACTATCTGAAAAGACAGACCTTTTCCCCAACTCTAGTCAGTGTGGATTTATACACCTAATGTTATAAGCTCTCAGCCTGTCATTAACTGCCAAGCTTGACTTTAAGCCAATGACAGCGGCTCCATGGATGTTAGGAGAGCTCCAGCAGCAAGTCCAGCTTTTCCTCGTTGTTCTGAGTCCTGCTCACCTGCAGATGAGTTTAAAGGAAGGGAATTGAATCCTTGTCCCACATGTTCCTGTTGTAGTGTGGTTTAAGCTCGTTAGCTGAGCTAAAAAGAAAATGCTATGAACATACTGATAAGAGGGATAGATCAGTATTTTAATGAATCACTTCAAAGGTTTTGTAGTGCCTTTTTATTGTAGCATGAAATATGTAATATTAGGATACCCAAGTCAAGCTCATGTCTCATTGACATCTTTGTCTTTTAAATGGAAAGTGAGGCTGGAGGGGAAAAAGTTGGTTAAAATACAGAACTTCTGAAGTGCTTAAACCAGCTAATGGTACTAGATCTCATTTTAGATTCTAGGGATGAAAAAGAAAGAAATAAAAAAATCAGACTTACATCCCTGACTGGGTGTTTTCCACTATAGGCCCTACATGTTTATGTAGAGGGTATTGCGAACGTTTGGAGGGATTTGGGAGTTTCAAAAGGAAGAAGTTTATACATTAGTGCTGCAAGTTGCAAAACACTGTTGATATTCAAATGTTTATTGTGTAAAATCTGGGATAAGCTTCAGCATGAGAGCTCCTTTAAGTGCCTACAACTATTGCTAATTCCCCTCTGCATTGAGGCTTGCACAAAGGCCTTAATCCAATTCCACTTTTTTTTTTTTTCAGAAAGCCTATGCTATTTTCTCTCACATAAACTAACAACACTATCCCATCACACTGCAGAATGGGTCAAAGAAAAAGGGCTCTGTGTTTATACTTCACCAACACTTTGTGTTTCTTGGCCAAGTATGGCAAGAAACTTTAAGTGGGTCCCCCAGGCCCCACGCCATCTTTAGAAAGAAAAATAAGCCTTCAGAGATTGAAAACACACTATTTTAGGCACTATAAAACCTATGAAATGTCAACTATTCTTTCAGTCACTATCCCTGAAAAGAAATTGATCACCCCAGCCTCATTCTTCCTGCTCTGATTAAAATTATGGAACACAGGAATTGCTTTGATATGATAGAGTATTCTACCTAGCATATAAAATCCTTGGAGATATTTTAAGAGTGTTCTCAGATAATATTTGTGAGTGCACATTTTACTCTACTGCAACACTGGTGCCTACTCATCAAAATGGCTCAAAGCAATAAGTTCCATCAGGGAAAAGAAATTTTATAATGTCTTTAGGTTTACTTTTATGAAGTGCAAAAGAAACTATCCTGCTTTATAAAGCATATTTGTAATAATATATCGAATTATTCATCAATAATCTGTTCTGTACAGGAGATCCCATTCCAGCTCCAGTGGTCAGGTATTCCCTGTGTATAAACCCTCACTTATTTCTGACAATGCCAGCAGTGTTGTCAAGGTTTAAACAGCAACAAAGCCTGGGCTGCTTTGAGGATTGACCTTCCACTGGCAGGAGGGGAGAGGCTGGTCTGGCTCCCATCTGATCATCTTTGAAACCCTACAACAAAAATTCTGCTATAACTAGTAAGGGTGCTAAAATGCCAGAGCATAAACCAGCCTTTAAAAAGGAGAGGGGAAAGAAAAAAAAGGGTTTGGTTTCAAGCAAGAATTAAAATTTATTTTATAATCAGGGCTGCTTCATTTATAGCATGAGAACCCAGGTATAGCACCAATTGTGCTAATTTAGACAGCATCAATTCCAGTCTCTAGAGTAAGCTCATAGTTATTGTACCAGAAGGAATTCAGCCTGGAAGGGGAATCGCTTACTGAAGGTTTTGACAAGATGGAAGTTATTCTCCTGTCACACAGACTTTGCTTTTGAACATGTGTCTTAGTGGCCAAGTGAAATCTTCCTGTGGTGTTTGGTTTGGGCTTTTTTGTCTGTTTTGTTTTTTTATTTGTTCAGATTTTTTTGCTGTTTGTTTTTTGTTTAGTTTTGGTTGGTTTTTTTTTTTTTTTTTTGCTCCTCTCTGATTATATTTATACAGCAAGTGCAGTATATATACAGCTAGTAGTAAACACAAATGAGTTTTTAAATGCCATTAATTATGTTAAATACACATAATGTTCCCGTGGGTTTTGCTTCCCTGAAGAGTTTTATTTTGTCCTGGGGACCTGTTTTTCCCCACCTCTCTAAGGGTTTGTCCCCACGGGGACACCCAGGAGGGAGGGAAGGACCTGCTGCCCTCCTGGCCTTGCACTGCCCCCTGCAGCCCCATGAGCCCTGAGCTGTGCCCAGCTCCCATTTCCCCCAGGGTTAGAGCAGTGGGACATGGCCAGAAATGTGGTGAGCAGGGGCTGTGACATCTGTGGCTGTGACATCTGTGGGTCCGTGTTGTGCTCAGCAGTGAGGCTGCAGCAGGGTTCCAGCACGTGCACAGGTTGCTCGTGAAATTACATGAACTTAATCCACTGTTCCATCAGAATGTGATCAGATGCTGGAGACTGATGCTGTCTGCTTTGAGGCACTGTTTCTTATCAAACACTGAAAAAAGCACATTTTCCAGGGTGTTTTATTTCCTTCAGCACTTTTTCTGGAGTACTTAATGTGTTTCCATGGGCTCTTCTCTCCTGACTGGCTTTTAGCCTTTTGGATCATGTCATACCTGTTAGCACACATGGATTAGCTGAGTGCTGAAGTCACACTTTGAGGGTTTGCCTTCTTTCTGAGTGGTTTGCAAAGCTATAGCTATAAGAGGGTTTTATGGGGGTTAAAATCGTCCTGCATATACACAGCTAACACAAAACTTAATTATTGCCTGGGTCGTGTTTAATTTAGTTTGAGCCTTGTGGCAGGGCACAGCCATGGGTTTTTTCCACTGAAACTTGTCCCTAAAAGGCATGCTTCTGGAACATCCTCTTTTTTTGTTTTATCCTTTGTGAAAAAAATGTACTTGTGCAAAATAAAAACCCCATATGTGCTCCCCTGTAGGACATGCATTAAAGTTAGACCCCCAAATATTTCAGAATAGGCACCAAAATTCTTAATGAGATTTTCATTTGTCTATACTGCAGAAGTTAAATTAAACACATGCGTTTTATATCCACAAACACATGAAGAAAAGTTCATTTTGCCCCAGGAAATAGAAAATCTGGGATTTTTTTCCTTTTTTTAGGATCATCAAATGACTAAATCTTTCTGGTGAGAGATTAATTTCTTCTGCATTGTGCTGTGTGCAGTGCTTATTGTGGAGAATTTATAAGAGTTGATATTTTAGTTGACTGACAAGTCTCTCGATGTATTTAACAACTTTAATTATACTTGTCATTTTCAAAATGAGTGAAGAAATGTACAAAACCAACAGAAATATGTCAGTTGGTTATTAGTTACAGCAAAGTCTCTCTTTTATCTCTCTTCTCTCGGGTGGAAACCATCCTTTCTATTAAATAGGAAGTCAGTTCAAAAACTTGAGACCCATCACTGTCTTCAGGGTTTTTAATTACTCCTCTGCCTTTTTCTCTTTCTTTTGGATTGTTGCTGTGTTAGATGACTTCTGTGTTTTCAGATTTCCTCCTTGCCTTGCTGTCAGCACATGGCGTCTTTCCTTTATCATGTCATGCAATCCAGATCCCTGGTTGTCTCGTTTTGGTGCCACACTTGCTCGGCAAACCTGTCCTTTGTGAGGGGGAACGTGCCTTGTCATCACGAGAAAAGGAAGGGAGAAACAAGCACTGCTACTGGGAGCACGGAATTGAAGTGGAGGAACTATGTAGGAACTGGTGGCTGGGGTTTTTTGCCACCTAAAAAAGTCCCCTGGGCCCCACTAGTACTTGTTAAAGTGAATATCTTGCTACTTTATAAATTAACTTTCCTTAAAGGCTGCATTTTCCTTTCCCCTCTATTTATGGCTCGGTCTCTCCTGCGTGTGCAGGTTCTTTCGGTTGTCACTGCTGTGCTTCACTGAAAGGTTTCTGTGAAATGTGGAGGTCTTAGAGGGTTTCCTTTTGGCCTGGCATGGTGCTTGGAGGTTCCTTCTGTGAGTGCTGGAGGTTTGGATCTAATATCAAAGGGTTTAAAGCTAATGATTTTAAGTATGGTTGAATTTTATTGCTCCTCTGGTGGGCTAAAACCTTCAGCAACTCTTTGACCTCTTCCCAGTCAATCCAATTCCATCTAATACTCTGTGACTAATATGGTGGATATTTAATCTACTTTGCTGCTGAAATTACTTTTAGAGTCACTTTTTTCCTGAAATCTTCCTCTTTAGAGAAATTGCTGATCGTAAGCTCTAAATATGTTGCACACTACCACATAGGTTTTTTTAGAGAAAAAGCTTTTATTTTAGTAAAATAAAATTAAGAGATGTAATTTCTCTTTATAACATAAATGAAATGAGGGGATATAATTATATTATGAAAGTAAAAGCCAGGTTAAAATGAAAAATTGACAGAAGCCTCTCTGATGATGCTGGTAATAGAGATAGTATGATGAATAGCCACACCTTAGCCAAATATTTCCTGTAATGTAATTAAGCTTTGAAGAGAAAATTAAAGAAAGATCCTAAAGACAGTATTTCCACCCTCTAGGCAGTGCTTAGTTAAAATTTGGAACATGGATCTCTTCACATAAGTAGCACTAAGAAACAGTGCTTAATTTTGCTTATACTGTATTTTTTTTTCCTTAAAAAATGACCAAACAAAATAGTTGAGGCCACGGTTGAAAATTCACCATAGTGCCTGTGATACTTGGCTGCTTTTCCCTGTTTTCATCTCTTTAAGACACCCAGGATTGCAAGGATTCTGCAGAGTGCAAACATGAGCAAAAGGGATTTGCTTATCTGATTTATGTGAGGACCCACCAAATTGGGTCATGGATAATGATCTCTACATCCACAATCCTGTGCCTTATAATTTAGTCATGGGCATAGGCCCATTGAATTCAGTGGGCTTGAGTAATTTGAATTAAATGGAATTATTTATACGCCTGAAATTAGGCATTTAGGCAAGTTTTTGCAGGATTGTGGCATTAACCTTTTCCATATGTAACCTCTTTAAATAATTGTACCATTGCATCAGGTGAAGCAGTGCAGAGTTCAAGTCTCAACTTTGTCTGAATCCAGAGCAGGCTGATTTAAAAGCAGAGGTGATATGAAATGAGATTTCTGGTCACTAAGAAAGATGGACTTGCTGTATCTGGAAGTTGAGACTTCCACTGCAAGGGGGGAATGGAAAGAAGAATCTTAATTCTCTTGCCTGCCCATAACACCAAGAATACTGTTGGTGCAATAACACAGTGCTAAATAAAGGGTGGAAGTGAGAACAAATCCTTGAACTGTTCCAAGAGTGAATCTGAAAGCAACCTGAGAATAGGAACAATGGTGGGAGCAGAAAAGGTGAACCCTCAAGGCAGAAAGTTCTTGATAAGCCTGTGGAAAGGAACATGGGGTCTGCAGGAGCTGGGAACTGGACTTGGTGATCCAGCTCAGCTTTCCTAAAAAGTTACCTCAAGGGATGAGATGCATTAAGGTAACAGTAATGGAAAAGATTGTGCTCTACTAGTCTTGCAAGAAAGTGAAGGGCTTCACTCTTCAGAGCTGCCCATATGGCAAATTTCACATGTGCTAAAATTAAGAGAGGGGTGAGGTGACCCAGCCCACATGTACCAAACATCCGTCCCGCTTCGCATGGAAGCGTGTGCCGAGGGAGTTGGCGGAGAGCCTGGGGCGTTCTGTGATACAGCCTTGCTGAAACAGGGACCCTGGCTCACAGGAGCAGGAGGCAGGCCTTGGGGTGTCTTTAGAGTGTGTAGGAAATACCTGGGATCCATGGATTTCCTTCAGAAAAACTCACAGTAAGAGTTTAGCTGCTGACATGAGTGCTGATTTCTACCGGAGAGCATGAAGGAGTGGTTGGTGTTGTGATGGGATTACTGTGTGGGTCCTTCTGGATGATCTGCCCTGCAGACCACTGCCACTAAATGTTCTTCTGCCTGTAAAATCATGGAATCAGAATGGTTTGGGTTGGAAAGGACCTTAAAGGTCATCCCCCCCCATCGCCTGTCATGGGCAGGGACACCTTCCACCAGACCAGGTTGCTCCCAGCCCTGTCCAGCCTGTCCTTGGACACTTCCAGGGATGGGGCATCCACCACTTGCTTCAGACATTGGTATTTGAAGAGAGTTCAGCCTTGAGATGCAGTAGAAAGAAATACAGGGTTACTTTCTCACCTTTTTTGCATATGGTTGATGCCTTGGGCATAAATTGCATATAAAAATGCAAAAATACGTAGCTATGTTTACACTCCTCCTCTTTTTGTCTGATGACTTGAGCTGTAATAGAGGGAACACAAGTGATGTATTAAATTTCTTGAACACATGGATAAAATAAGCCAATGTGAAAACCACCATGTGCAGTTAATTTATAGACAAATATATTTGGAGCAGGTACAAACAAAGGTGTAAAGTACTATGTTTTAACAGATTTTCATGCCATATGCATTTGCTTTTACTGCCTGAAGGAAAAAAAAAATGATTGAACCAGATAGCTTAAAAAAAAAGTTAAAATACCTTTTGAAAATGAACTTTTTAAAATTGCAGGAACACTACTCTTCATGGCTTATTAGTATGTTAACAGTTTTAACTATTTTGGATGATTTTTAATGAATTAATGACTTTTTCTTGGCCACTTATTTAAGAAAGCAAATTCACAACAAAAAAAACCCCTGAACTTTGACATTCTTCCTTGTATTTATTGCATATGTTTGGAAATTACCTAATTTTAGCAATTCACATGAAAACAGTGGTCACATCTCGTCATTTGAAATTAGGTCTGACAGCTCAGAAGTTAAACCAGTTTAGCTTATTTTAACAGCTACACTTCAGTGAGTCTGGGTTATTAAACTCTTTGGGAAACCTTGCACACTTTATTAGGGAAAGGAAATTTATACAGTGGTAAGAAGAAAAATATATGTAATTGCCAACATATACATAGTAACTCTGGTAATAACATCACTTTGTATGGATTGTTAGTATCCAGTACAGAACTGTGCATTTGCGTGAAGGGAATTATATTGGCATGACCAACAGATTCCCCTAAAACAATCCTCAAGGCAAACATGAGTGGCTCTTTTGGGGAACTAAATTCAGTGAAGTGAATTTTACCCAGAGCATTACTTCTTCAGACAGAACTCTTTACTCCAACATGTATGTTAAATTTGGTCAAGGCTGCAATTGAATCTGAACGTGAGGTTTGTCCCCTGCTGTGGTGGAGCTGTGGGAGAAGATTGAGAAAAAGGCTCATCCTATCCCTGTCACAGCTCCTGTCTCACACTCTGTCTCTGGAGGCTGTAGACATGTTCATTCAGCAGCATGTGATGTACCTGTAAGAATCATGACTCTCTTTAGAGAACAGAAAAGAATCTTGCTCACCAGATATATGATGTTTCTACCTCAAGTCAGGCAAACTCTTTAAGTTTTGCATACAACCTATTTAGATTGATATATTAGATCTCTTCCAACACAGCAGCTTTTCCAAACTTTGACTATATCTTTAAAAAATTCGGGGGGAACAGTCTTAGTTTTCTATATCAAGTAATTTGTTAATGACTGAATATCACTGCTGCATATATTGTTTGTTTTACTTCCTTAGTTTTTCATCCCTGTTTGTACATCCAAGCATTACAAGCAAATTTTAGTCACAGCTGGTGATCCAGCATATTCTTATCTGCTTTGAAAATTTGAGTATATCCCTGTTCTGTTTGCTTCTGGTTTGTTGTTGTGTACACTCTGCAGCAGTAGATCAAGACAAGCTGTGTAAGGCACATCTTCACAGAAATGGCTGGTTTTTGACTGATTTCCTGTTAGCAACATGTTGAGAGCCATCACCCAGTTTTTAATCCCTTTAACATATGTACAATTAGTTTTAATAAAAATATCATGTCGTACTGATTGTGTCTGTGCATTATCAAAACTTGAAGCCCAAAATATCCCTGTCAAAACTGTTTGCCAAGGCTTATTTTCAGTGTTTGCTGGCCAGTGTCAGGCCAGCACCCTTGCCCTGAAGTGAATGTTTTAAGGGCTTGTAAAATATTTCAAACTGACAGTAACTCCTAATATTGGCTGGTAGAAGATAAGTAGGAACATATTTTGCTGTGTTTTGTAGTCTAGGTAAATACCAAGGTTTCAGTAAGCATTCAAACAGATACTTAGTTGTCTTCATTATCCCTCATGAGTTATTACTCTTAGATTTTAGTGAAGAGCAGTGACTTGGGTGCTGATAAGGAACTTCAGGTGATTCTTGCTGCAAAGGTGTGAGGAACATGCTCAGAAATCCCAAGGTCATGCATGACCACTGTTGCACGACCTAATGCTGCTCTCCTGTTCAGTCAAGGTAATCTATGAGCTAAATGACAATAATTTCTATTAAAAAGCCCTCTAGAAAAGCAGAAGAGTGTGTGAAAACTTTGCTTGATGATACATTTTCTTCCTTTGATCTATCTGAAATAAATGGAATGTATTAGTGCTGTTTAACTTTGCCACGAACTGTCAAAAAATGGGGAAAAAAGCTGTCTGTAGTGTTGATTTTCAGAATTCTACTGGCAAAGGTTTTTCTTCTTCAAGGGAGAAGAATGAAATGTCCTCTTCGCTGCCGTGGTCATTATATTTTATTTTCAGAAAATTATGCTGTCTCAGTACTTGAAACTTTCTGTACAGGTGGGCAGTGTGAGTGTGATTGCAAGAGATCATTCCAAGCAGTCCATGTGAAGGCTAATTATTAGGACAGGAGAGAAGAAAGGCAGTTTTAATGTACTTACTTATCAAGGGCTAGAGTTATTACAAAATCTGCTTTTGGTTTGGAAAAACCACATATCATGATTATCATATCATTAGAGCAGCTTTCGGTGCCTAAAGGGGCTACAGGAGAGCTGAGGAGGGACTTCTGACAAGGGCATGGAATGTCAGGACAATGGGGAATGGCTTTCAACTGAAAAAAGGGTAGGTTTAGATTGGTTATTATCAAGAAATTCTTCCTGGTGAGGGTGGTGAGGCCCTGGCAGAGAGTGCCCAGAGCAGCTGTGGCTGCCCTTGGATCCTTGGAAATGTCCAAAGCCAGGCTGGATGGGGCTTGGAGCGATCTGGGACAGTGGAAGGTGTCCCTGCTCATGGCAGGGGTGAAATCAGATGAAATTTAAGTTCCCTTCCAACCCAAACCATTCCATGATTTTATGGTGATGAGTGTGGTTTTAATGCTTAGGCAGATGTGGAGAATGTAATGATCAAAAGGTGAGCGTTGATAATTTCTGGGGTGTTTGGGGACTTAGAATGATGAGGCTAACTGGAGTAGTGTTTTTAATCCCTAGTTAGCAAAGGGAGAGGCAGAAGGCTGTTAACCTCATGAAAATCTATGGAGAAGTGCAAAGATATTAGTAAAACATGACTCTATATTTGCTCTACACAAGGTAAAATTCCAAGATTATGCAAGACTAATTTGCGGAAAAGAAGAAGAGAAGCATTTGGAAAAGACTGCCATAGTGGGGGCCACAAAAGAGGCAAGTGGAGCAGTCAGCATATTCATTGCAGATATATATTTGGAAAGGAAACAGAATAGTGAAACTGTGCCTTACCTCAGAAACGTTTTCACAAGTCCTGTGTCTGGCTTAAAAATAAGGGCTCAAATTTGTGAAAATGCAATCAATCATTTTTCCTGTTTGGCAGATGAAAAGATAATTTTCAAACTTAAAAGATGACTCCTGGATGTTTGCATTGATGGGAGATTCTCTTCAAAGCAATTTAAAATGATTGCTTGAGAAAACCTGATGTAATTAGGTTTACAGCATACTTCCAGGTTTACCATAGATCTTTTGCTTAGAAAAATAAGTTGACACAGGTTTTCTCTTTGCAGGCTTCAAATGTAAGAAGCTTTTTATCACAGCTGTTATCACTTGGTTCTCTTCTCCATTAGTGCATCCAGTAAAGATTTAAGTGGTGACTTTATTAAGGAAGTTGGGATTTTTAGAGCCCTTGTGGATAATCCCTTCCTCTGACTAAGGGCAAGGTGGCAGAATTCAGCTCCAAACTCCCACAAGTGCCTTTGAAATGCTCTCTCTGTTTTGCTAGATGCAGGTGTATGTGTGTAACAAGACACACAAGGTCTCAGTGCATGACTGGATAAAAAGTATGTTTCAAAAGAATATATTCATCCTGTGGACCATCTGAGTTGTGAAACTGAAACTTACTTTGCAAAGTGAAGTATACTTGAAATACATAAAAGAAATTACTTGAATGATCTGCCATTCAAACACAAGGACTACCTTTTTTGTTTTTATGAATGCAGCATTAGGTTTACAGTGATGGTGGTGGGAAAGGCTTTAAAAGAAAGTCACACCAAAACTCAGTGGGAAATGCTGGTGTCTTGCAGCACAGGAGCCAGTGCAGTAGATAAAAGCACAGGGGTGTAATCAAGGCACTGCAGCAGCATCATGGTTATTGTCTCTGACAACACAGTGGGACTTTGCATGTAGTGTAAACCCAAAACTGGACTGTGCTAGAGAGATTGAGATACTGGCAATTAGCAAAAAAAATAAGGTAAAGTGGTTTTTTGAGTGCCAAACTATTCCCTTCTGAGCCTGATCAAATGCCCAGTTTAACCAGTGCAGACATGCATTGACTTTGGTAGGTACTGGGACAGACTCTGTAATTCAGGTTTCCTTTTGGTTTATGCTGTTTATTTTATCAGACTGCTGCCAGAGTGACCTTGAGAATGACCTAAAAAAAAAGTCAAATTACACTTCTGACTTTTCTCTTATTTTGTTTTTAGGCAAGATAAGAGAATCAGTAATAAGCAGAGGGAGAAGAAACCACATGAAATAGTCTCCTCCTCCCAAAATGGGGAAAGAAAGAAAGAACTCTTTTAAG
This sequence comes from Hypocryptadius cinnamomeus, assembly GCA_013400635.1. NCBI lineage: Eukaryota > Metazoa > Chordata > Aves > Passeriformes > Zosteropidae > Hypocryptadius > Hypocryptadius cinnamomeus. The sequence continues at coordinate 7,765 of VYZP01037206.1, read as the reverse complement.
AGTCAAAGGCACAATAAGATGCTTCCTGAGGAGACAGGGTTTTTTCCCTCCTTTACATAGATGTAAATCAGAGATGGCACACTGAACCATTTTGGGTTGTATCTGTGGGGATTCAGCTGTAGTGCTGAATTCACTTTTGCATGGTGTGAGGGCCACGTGGCTCTCAATCACTTTTTTGGAACACATAGAATTTTTCACCAAGGCAGACCTGATGGAAGCTAGTGAGACCTCATGTGAGTGTTCAGGACAGGTTCAAAGTGGCTGATACCCCACTGCTGGGGAGTTTTGGGATAAGTACTGATCCTCAGCTCTTTTTCTCAGGTTCAGCTACATGGAGTGGAATTTGGCTTCTTACCTTGTAGATCCTTTGAGGACTAGAGGGGGCTTTATGTGCTAAGCCACATGAACAATGTAAGAAAAGCTCAGGATTAAACAGTAATCTATGTTGTAGTAGCAGCTATATATTAATGGTACATGTAGTGACTAAAACTGCACCAGGGAGATTAAATTCCAAGTCTGCTGAAGGCGTCCACAATCTGGGCAATCTGTTAAAGGACTGTACATAATGAATGTTGTACTTCTTTGTAGCTGAATGCTTACAACTCATTTTCACTCTCTGTTCTCTCAAACTGAGGTTGTCAAATTGGTGCCAAGTAAGACAAGTTTATAATATCTATTATGTACCTTGGAAGTTGGTGGAGGCTAGTTCCACTCAATTTAACTGTGCTGCTTTTGAGGACAATTTGTTCTGACCCAGCATGTGAAACCTGTATATGAATCAGCTGTTTTACATATGTCACCAAAAGAACTTGTATGAATGATTTTTTTTCTGTTAATTCAAGCAAGTCTGAGGGGGCTGGGAAAATGTGGTTTGCACAGAACCAGTTAATGAGAATGTATTCTTTAAGGGTGATTTCCCTTCTCCAATTCAGCTGAAGAAAGATCTTATGTTTAAATTACTTGAGTTGGACTCGAGAGAGGTGGGGTCCATGCTAGTGGTGGTTTTTCAGCCTCAATGTAAGACTTTGGGCAGATCACCTCTCTCTCCTGTGCCTATTTTTTTTTTTTCTGCTGTGTAAAAAGGGGAAAATTGTAATAATCTTTGTTATTTTTCAGAAATATTTGAGCTACAGGCTCAAGAAAGCTTGTGGTATTAGCAAAGCAGAATGAGATCTGCATGCACATCTGAGAAAACTGTAGTGAAAGATGCACTTTGATTTGTTGAAGTGTAATTTGGCCTATGCACATATTTCCAGCAGTTTAAATTTGAACTGTGCAAATTATCTATGTAGATTTTATTGATAAAAGCTCTGAAATGCATGTGGCCATGCGAGTCATATGACATTCTTGTCCCTGACTGTGTAAGCTAACTCTTCAATTTCAAGGAAAGATGTTCTGATTTTCATAGAAAAAGTAGATGATTAAGAGAACCTTAAACAGTTACAGTTCTTTCTGGGTGGATTTTCTGTGAGAATACTCATAAGTTAATGAGTAAGGCTGTATTAATTTCATTTCTTTTGTGCAAAGCAATTCTATATAATTTTATTTGACAGCTGTGAGTTTGGATACTGCTTTGGTTTATCTGAAAGCTTTGGAGCTCTGGTCAAGGTATTTAAATACCTAACTCAGAGTACAGAATAAAGTGCTGGCAAGCAGGGGAGGAGACCCCATATTGTATTTCTTAATTTGGGCATTGGGGGGTGTATTACAAATAAATAAAATCTATGTTTATCAAGACACCATACTTACAGGAGTAACGATTAGATTAAAAAAGTGAAGCTAAACTTGTGTAACTTTACCACACAAGATCTACCTCTGAAATGCTGGGTATGTCCTGCTATTAGGGAGGAAACATCCAATCCATCTAAATGCAATAAAACAATAAAAAGTCATTAGCTGTGTTTGGTGACCTCTCAGGCACAATTAGATGTTGTCTGAGACTCACCTGTGCAGTGTTACAAGGCGCTGTGTTGCAGAGAATACAAACACAGACCACTCAGGCTGGTGATGAATAGTTATGCCAATTGTGATTGCACTCTGATTTTCTGTTACATATCCTCCAAGGTACTGCAAAAAGAGATCTGCCATTTTAATGAATCTTTCTGGTGTGTAGAGAAAGACAGTATAGTCAAGCATAGGTCATCTATAGCCCTTAGTATCAGCTGTAGCATACATGGCATTATATCATAATACCATTTTATCCCTCATGATCTTTGATCAGTGCTAATGATCAAAGTTTGCATAGCAGCCAAGAGAATCATGAGACAGTAGATATTTATAGCTTATGGCCAATTCTGATTACTCTATAGCAGCTTTCCCAGTGTTCTGTAGTTTGATTGATGTCATTGGCATGCTCCAGCATTCAGAATATATCAAATAAATTTGCTATGCTTTGAACATGAAAGGGAAGTAAAACACTGATAATTTAAGAAACCAGAAAAGTAGGGAAGATAGGAGATACACATTGCTGCATGTCCTTTGGCAACTAACACCACACAATGCTTTCAGCAGTACTGTGCATGCAAATTGCCAGTCATCCTCTCTGAGGCAAGGCTTTACTTCCACGGTGAGAGCTCTGCTATTCAAAGGGGCTGGTAAATGAAATCTGAACTGCATATGCTGCAATGGAGAGGAGGACAGGAGCAGGAGACAGCTGTTTGGGGTGACTGCTTTACAAGCAGAAGCCTTTCAGTTCCATCAATCAGACAGTGTGAAAGGCCCAAATCCACAGACACCAGCATCCCACCCCCTTTGATCCCGATCCTAATAGCGTGCCAGTCACCGATGGAAATGTATTACAAAGTGAGAATGGTCCATTTTCTTCCTCCTTTTGCTGAGAGTCTGTATTTATCAGATTTAACTAGTTAATGGTTCTGCCCTCTCTCTCCTGCATGCCGTGAGGAATCGCGCTGCAGAGGTGCCAGTTGTTTATTGTCACTGGGCAGACGAAGCCTCAGCAATCCCTGGGATCTGAGGGAGAGGTTTGGCTGAGGCCTGCAAAGGGTTAAGCATCAAAATCAATGGCAAAATGGTTTCTGTGTTTTTCTCATGGAGACAGGGTTTGGTTGAGCCCCGTGAGGCTGTGCTGTGTGGGGTGGGTGACACAGATTCCCATGACAGGGAAATGGCGGTGGCCTCATGCTGAGCCTGCATCTCTGGTTTAGGAAACGTGTGTTGTGTCTCTGCCACAGCCTTTGTGCCTCTGTCAGCACTCTCTGCCAACAGCAAGCCCAAGGTTGCTCACCAAATGAGTTTTTTCCTACCTGTGAGGCTGCAAGTACAGCTGCAGTGTGTCCTTGAGCTCGTGTGGCACCTTGTCTGCCCAAATCCATCAGCCATGTCACCATGTATGAAATAGCTGTGAAGATGCTGGGGAGGACAGACTGTGCAGGAGGGAAAGCATGCCCTGTTGACAGGTGAGAGGCCATGAAGATGCTCTCAGTGATATAAACTAGATGGTCTTAGGCCTCGGATTTTTGTGGTGTAAGCTTCCACCTGTGAAATGGGCTTTACAAAATATTCCTTTGTCTGTCATGCCTATATAAGCTTTTTTGGATATCTGGTACCTAGCCCAAGGGCTCTGATTCCAAGCCCTACAATAATGAAAATGATACTTCTGTATAGAAGGCTTGTGGAACCTGTTCCTTCATCTGTAAAAGTCACTGTCTCATTTTTTCCAGTGTGAAGCATCTTATTATCAGGCTTTCTTACTGATTTGCAAACACGAACGTTTGCAGGGTAATAAAGAAATGGGCAGCACACTTGGGTGATCTTCTGCTTCTTTCTTCTTTAAAAGCAATTTTCTTGGCAGTGAGTACGATAACAACAGAGTTAAGCTATGTCATTAATTTCCATAGATGGTAGATGGAGAATGTTAAATTCTAGGCACCTGAGTGAATCATCAAACTCTTCTACCACATAATGACTCTAAATAATCGTATTCATCATAATTAGTACCGTTAATAATGTTAAAAATAAACACTTGTACCTCAGACCATTAGTAATAGTAATCTTGTCATCGTCCATGAAAATTGCTAGGCCTGGTTATTTTTCACAGTGGGGAGCAGATACATGAGGTATGTAATTAAAATATTTATTACATATTTGATAGAGCTTTGACTATCATTATTGTATTACCAATGGCCTCATTATTATACTTTCAATATGTTACTTTGTATATATTGTGTTTAATAAAGTGTTAAAAAGTGGCTTTGGGTTTCTGAGATCAATATATGTTAGATAGAAAAATGTACGTGAATCGAGAGGTACGGAAGAAATGGGATTCAAACTGTGGTTAAATGAATTTCTGTCATTCAACCCTGTACTAAGAGGTGACACAAAGCTGACACCAAGCTAATCCTAGTCATAAATCCCCAAAATAGAATTTAAGTGATACTTAGGTGATATTTAATGGTTATTTTTACCTGAGTAGATTAAATGAAAAGAGTACTAGTTAGCTGAATGGGAGAGATGAGCTTTAGAAAAGAACGGTGTGTTCTAAATTGTTTTGCTCTTTTAGCTACAAGGTTTTTTCCTGGTAACCTGAACAGGAGCTCTTCTAATGTCCATAGGGGCAAGCAGTGCTTTTACATTCTAAACTGAATTAGTATGAGCAAGGGGCAGGTGTAATTTGAGGATAGATAATAGTGACAAAGCAGATCTTATTAAAAGGGATGGTACATTTAAGTTTGCAAAATCTTTTGTTAGGAGGGGTTTTTTTTGTTTGTTTCTGTCATGATAAATTGCGCATTTACTCCTTGCCCGTCTTTAATAGAGTTTTGCAGGTTTAAGTTTGTAGCCATTATTTGAAAATAGTGTCATCATTTTCCTGTAGTAAGCTACTGTTTCCATCTGTTTCAGATCAGGACATACTTACTCTAAAAGTAAAAGCACTACAGCTAAAACAGATCCCACTATGATGCCTGTATCCTTAATCCTGAAGGATTTGAGGAGTTCTCTAGGATGGTGGTTGTGCTGTCTGCTCCTGTTGCCTTGCTTTGCAACATTCAGTGATTTTGTGGTATCTTTCAGGAACAGAAACTCATTGGAGATGATTTCACTGTGAGAATGGACCAGAATTTGTTTTTCCTCTTTTTAAAGGTGTTTTTGCAAATTTTTCAGTATTTCTTTTAACTGTTGCATTTAAACACTACCAAAAGAAACAGTTTACAGTCAGTTTTTTTTTTAGTAATTTCTTGAAGAACCTTTAATGTACTTTTATTCCAAAACACCTCCACACCTTCTGAAGCCTAAAAGATAATTAAGTAATGAAAGTTACTAAACTTTAGTTTAAAGTAAAAAAAAAAAAATTCCCCCAACCACCAAACCAGGTTGTATCTGTGAAGGATAATGGAAGATGTTTCCTAAATATGAAATTGTTTTGGATGGACAAAAGAGAGTTCTCTACAATTCCTATCAATGTTGAAAAGCTTGTTCAAAGGTGTGGTAGGGAAGAGTGACAGTGTCACTTCCCTGGGAGCAGCTGATGGCTGTACAGACCAGGCATTTTGATCTGCTTATTCATAAACTGGAATGCAGGAAAATCCAAAGATGCCAGAGTTGTTTTCCAGCCTGTGTGTGCATGGCTGCCATCCTAACACTGATTTTGGGTCAGAATTCTGCTATTCTGGTGACCGAGCACAATTTTTGGGGACGTGCCCCCTGTCTCGCTGTACTGCAGAGCACTGAGGCACCCACACAACAAAGTCCAGTGTCTGTTTTTCCATGAAGGGGGGTTCAGGCAGCCAGTTTTCACCTCCCACTCATTATAGCTTTAACATGATGGAACTTTTTGCCCAGCCTAAGGCTCCTCTAATGTACAGCTTTACACACGTGGAAAGTAATTTCTTTCAGAAGTAAGCAGCAATAATAAAACCTTATCATCTGCTCCACGCCAGATATTATGAGTATGGTTGTAAATAAAACCTTATCACCTGTTTTAAACCTGACAACATAAGCAGTGATCACACTAGGATTTCATTTTTTGGTTTGACCCACTTTACTGGCTTTATTTAGTCAGACAGGCCAAAAGCTACTTTCCCCCTCAACACGTCTGATATTTCACAAGGTTTTGGGAAGAGGATGCTTTGAGTCATAAATTAATTTAGAGGGCTCCTTTTAATAGTGTGGGATATCTCATCTGGTAAACCATTAGCCAAGTCATAGTCTGTGTGAGGCAGTCAGATGAGGACAGTCAATACAAAAGTCTGGGTGCCTGACTGTCCAGAAAGTAATGAAGTTTTTTTCAACAGCTTGGGAAAATTAATAAAGCTTGCCAAAATGCTATTTTGGATGCTTCTGCGCTGTATGTTACTCTCACACTGAAAATGCCTCATGGGTTTTTTCATGTTATTAAAACTCAATAATTTTTGCATTTACCCAGAGCTACTCAAGTATGACATCCAGTGGCAGGGTTTCAAAATTTAGGACACAGACAAATTTTGTCATCAAATGGAATTTTCCTTGTGGAAATGAGATGTTTATTCTCAGTAAATTGAAGATAATCTCGTCCAGATTTGAGAGCTGTCACGACTTAAGGACTGGACTTTGGAGGAGGCTGATTAAACTAATAAAACCTCTATGAAAAATTCAACTCTTCATTTGATCCTCCTTGTCACTAAGGCTTATTAGAGCCGCTTATTTGGGATTAACGCAGAAGGCAGAATGTGTTTAATATGTTATTAAACTATTTAGACTTAATTTTGTCCCTATTTGTGGCATTGAGTCTATCAGGGAAAAACCTGAGTTGTTCTGTATGCACGTGATTTTGTTTTGCTTAAGTAAATTTGGTGTCAGATTTTTGTTATGATGTCTAAGGCATAATTTGGGATTTTAAAATTTAATGTATAGATTATTAGATAATTCCCATCTTCCCAGAAAAGAAACAAAACTTCATTTTACTGCATCCCTTGATAGTCTGAGGTGTAGCTGCTTAATACAGGAGTTGAATCACTTATGGATTCCTCACAAATGGTATTGTGGTAGTGTGTAAGAATAGCAACAGCATATATTAAAACATCTTTATAATCAGAATAATAATGAAGAGCCTGTAGATATGAGAATCCCAAAGTTTTCCCAGTGCTTTAATAAGTACTGAGCTACCGTTACAATTCCTGAATTATTCAGGGCTATAATTTGGAGTCACAAGGCTTTAGTATGCTGTAGATGTAGCACTCGGGCTTCCAGGGTCATGGTAGATATTAAAAATTGTTATGGAGAGATCTAGATTGCTAATCACACAATGGCAGAAATGTTGTGGGGTGGCCTAGAATTACAAATAATTTAACAGGATCCAACTGGTGCTAAATCCCCTCTCCCATTCCTCAAAACAGAGGTTGTACAGCAGTGCTTCTGTGACAGTAAAGGGATGCAAAATGTCCTCAAGTGTACCTCTGAAGAATCCTATGAGTAATGGAATAAGAAGAGCACAGCATATACAGAAAAAAAGTCTCCTCGTGGACTGGAATGACAGTAACTAACCACTGCACTGAGGTTATAATTATAATTTTGTCACAAGACTAGGGAAGTCAAGGTTTCACAAGGAAAAAAAATCTATTTACAGGAAAATATTATGCTTTTCATTTGATATAAAAAGTAATTATTGCAAAGGGACCCATGGAAGATCTTGAAGACAGTCACCCTCCTTTTAATAAGTGCTTGTGGCAGCTAAGTGGGGATCAGGAGTATTCTTTATCAGGTTTGCATTCAAGTAGTACTAAATATATGCAGGTAGGAATTAAATAGTATCTGAGTTTAATTAAAATTA
>VYZP01037198.1:345-24973 GCA_013400635.1 Hypocryptadius cinnamomeus | reverse complement strand
TCTTTCAGGTTTGAATATAAGAACAATAAGAAACAAATAAGAAGGCAAGTTCTCACAGGAAAAAGAACCTAGAAAAAAAGAGGAACTCATATTGTTCAATGTGACACCAAATGTAATTACCAAAAGGAGACTATGAAGTTCTGCAAAAAGGCTGCAGGACATTAATAAGAAATGCAGGTGAAATTCCCTGTCAGAGACTGCAAAGTGATGCACTCCTCAGACTCACACAAAGGCTCTTATGGCTCTGTAACAGTACACTAGATGTGCACTGGATTGTTCTTTCAATATATGCTTGGTGAAGTCAAAGGGAGGCAGTCATTTACAAGTGCAAAAAAGTCCAAACACTCCAACTAGAACTCATTTGATTAATGGTGCGCCTCATTTTTAAACAGTGTCTAAGGTTTCATTCTTCCTATTTGAAAGATGATGTAGTATAATTCAGAAGCATACTGAAAAGGTAGCAAGGATAGTTGGACACCCGTACAAACACTCCTAACAAGAACCACAGACTAGGATTTTTTAGTTTAGAGAAAGAAGCAATAAAGGAAGTAAAGAGGAGTCTACGAAACTGTAGAAGCTGTGCTTAAAGTGACAAGGAAGCTCTCACTGTTTCAAAGTAACAAGAAGGCAACCAGTTTAACTATCAAGTAGCACATCTACGACAAACACAAAGTAGTGTTTTCCACAGAACTCACTGCCATGAAGATACTTTGGAAAAAAAAAAATTAAAAAAGATTAAGAAATGTACCAAAAGTTAGAGATGTACCCATGGCCCAATGGTCCAGTCAGTACCTTTGACTTAGGAAGTCCCTAAACAACTGAGTATCAAAAGTAGGAAAGAGATGCTTGATGGAAGAAATTCAACACCTCCACTCAAAAAAAAGAAAAAAAAAAAAACCAAACCAAAAAAGGGAAAAAACCTAAAAAAACCCCTAAACCCACAAAAAACCCAACAAACTAAAAAAGAAATAGAACTACACCACACTTACACTGTGGTTAGCCTTTTTGAGCAGACTCCTGTAGCCATGGCAAGAGACTGAGCATATCATGTAGTTATACTAACTTAGATTCACAGTAATTGGTACATCATTTCACCAAGCTGTTTGATCATGGGTTACCACTGGTATTTTTCTTACAGTAAGAAAAGGATACACACAGAAAAACGTCAGACTTCCTCAGTGAATCGGAAATGATCACAAGGGATTACAGCTCCCAGTAAAATGGGAGCAGGAGCCAGAGAGTGAGATAACTTAACCTAAGGGGCAGTCACTGGCCCCATGTTCAAGACCTCAGGAAATGACCCTAACAGATCCAGATCAATCTAAGCACTGAACAAAATGCACTGAATTTTCAGATATTAAATAGACTAAGAGAGTAAAACAGAGTAACTCAGGCAGAGTAAAAACTGAGTCTATCAGACACACACAGCATTTACAAGGAAAATCTAAATAATTAAAAATTTCACTCCTTAATTTTCTATCTTGATGTTACCACATATGTATGAAAACAGAGGTGCTTGTACAACCATGAGGATTCAGCAGTCCCTGGTAGCAGAGAAAGTTTGATTATTTTGCTACTTAACAGAGAGATGACAGCATTTTCCCTATAACTATTTATAATATAGGGTTATAAGAAATATATCAGAACCTCTAATGAAACACATTCCAGTAATCTTTCAACACCAGAAATGTAAAGCTGCTGGCACTGAAGTATCAATTCTCAAAGAGATTGTTCTAAAAAACACCGTGAAACAGCTTGGCAGCAAAAGAAGTGAGGACCTGAAGGCAGCAAGTGTTATTCATGCAAAAATAGAACAAACACTGGCATTTCAATATTGGATCACTATTCCCTCCCCCTTTATTTAAATATCCACAGGCAAGATAAAATTTAATGTTTTGGCTATAAGCATTTTTCCCCAGACATTAGTTTTTCTTGCTCATGCATAATAAAAAAGACTCTTAAAACAGACAGCAATATTAGCAGGCCAAGCTTCAGTGTATTTTTGCTGAGCTTTTATAAGAATTTTATTGGTAGGAGCAGTGAATGGTACTGGAAATAACTTATTAGAAAACATTAATTAAGAAAATGACATTTTATGAAACATAATACAGCTCCTACATTAAATTCTTACATCAGATCTCATATTATGTTAAAAATCTCTTCTCTGTTTTATTATTCTTTGCAAAAATGTACCAACTGCACTTCTATGTTCAAGATATGAATAGCACACTGTGAGCATGTATAAAGATCTGTTCCTGCCTGACACAAGAAGCTCACCAGGTCTGTGGCTCATGCCCTTAAACAGACACACAACCTAAAGTTCATAGCTGAGATAAAGGAGGGTTGTGCACAGCCAAAGTGTTTCACCCTCACAGATGCCTTGAAACACTGAGGACAAAACTTTTTAAGAAACAATTAAAAAAATAATTTAAACCAGTGATAGAAGGAAATAGGTGACAGGCTCATATGGAAAGCAGAATGAACATTAGCTCAATAATAATTAATACTATGATTTCAAAATAAGATAAATATTTCTGCAATGTGTGAGACTAGTGTTAAGCCCAAATTGTCTTTCATCAAAACAATTTCTTATCAGAGCTGTCCCACAGTCCTCCTGCTGCAAGTGCCTGTACAGTTTTCCATTAAGATCACTGAAATTTCACTCCTCAAATGCCAAATCTTCAACAGAAATGTGAATACAATGATATCCTGAGCAAGTGGTAGCAACATCTTTGTCATCTCTTGTCCACTGAGTCCAATTCCAATCACTTCCCAAGCCACAGATGTGAAGACCCAGCCACGCCAAACCCTCCCTGTGCCAGCAGCACTCCAGAGCTTCCTTTTCACATCTGACACATTCTCTTCTGAGGCCATCACTTTATTTGCTATAATGCCTTCTTACCATAATTCTTTAATTAAAAAGATGCCTATTTAAAACAGTTTTATGACTGAGTTGAAAACTAGCCACCCTGATTTTTGGATTGCACTTGAGGAATCCTTATCTGAAAGTACAACTCTTCCACATACTTTGTTTTGAATTCAAGTGGCAGGTTAGCAGTTGCCATTCATCTGCATCAATGGCTTCAGAGCATTTGCTCTTATGGTTTTTAAAGAAGCATTTAAAGGTATTTGCTGCTTTCTGATATTTCTTTGGTAATGCCCAACTCTACAGAGCAGGCTAGCTCCAAGGATTGGGCCCTCTTCTTCTGAAACTACAGAATGAGCATAAATTCCATACAAGAAAAATATAAGGTAGATCTAAGCAAAAGGATCTGATCTTTGAATATTTATAATGCTTCAGACTATACCCAAGTCTTTGCCTGGAGTCACACTGTGAAAATATTGAAGTCAACACAAATAAGTTACCCCTAAATTCTATGGGAGTTTCTCTTGAATTTTACAGATAAGGGCTCTTTGGTTTTGATTAAAAGTACCCCACACAGTCATCACAGCAGCCTATGAAATTACTTTTTGCAGGCTACCCTGATTCCACAGTTGTCTAGGAAAGTGGGAAAGATCATGCATAATTCAACTACATCAAAGAAAATCTTTTTTTCCTACTGAAAAGTATTTAGCTATGTGCTTGACTTGAAGAATGAGAGCACACTTAAAAGGACAGGGGTCAAGACCATCTCAAATACTTAAACTTTTCAAATAACTAGTACCTTGCTGAGTCAGGAGCAAATTGGACAGATAGTACAGTATGCCATCAGAAATGAAAAAGACAGGAAAAGAAGTGGCCTCAAGTGCTCTTACTTGTATGCTTCCATATGCTGGCGCATGTAGGTTTTCTTTGCACAATTTACACAATTACCTAATTCTTTTTAATGAGTTCATTAATATAATTCCAAATTGTAAATTAAGGGAATGTTTCTAACCTTTGAACAAATTTTACCTTAAAGTCTAAAATAAGCAAGTGCACTTTTCAAACATCATGTTTTAGTATAAATTAATTAAGCTTATAATAACCTAGGATATAATCTAAAAATTAAATGTAAAAATCATTGCGCTCATTAAAGATATATAGAAAATAAACATTTTGACAACATATATTTTGCACTCATCATTTGTTTTTTATCCAGCCTTACGTGTTGGGGCAGCGAGCTAGAAACTGTTACTTAAACTGGAATTTGTGCCAGGAATCTCATTCACAACTTCTGAGTCAGCTCTCCCACCCTCGCTGGATCTTCAAGCCTCAAAGTAGCATAGTGTGCACTTACTCTAATTAACTGCTTTTGGTGGCTGTGGATTTCAGGAAACAAAACCACAAAGCACTCTCTGTCTCAGCACAGAGATGGATATGTAGAGACTACCTTTTATTCCTTCCTGAGGACTGCATGTTACAAATTGCTGGAGAATGGTATCATTACGTCGGGAAGCAGCTGCGAAGTTATGACTCCTGTCAAAGGCTGATTTTTGAAAGACTCCCTGGTCTGAGCGTTCCTAAGGGAAAAACAGAAGCACACATTGCAACACAAAATTTACATATTCAACAATGCAGAAGAGCATCCATCACTGCAGACAGTGCACGGACACTGCGATATAATGTGTTCACTGTATTCACTGTACACTGTGTTCACTGTATATTGCCTCCTCTCAAATGAGAAACTCGAGAGAGCTCTTCAAAATTGCAGTCTGGTTTTGCTCACCATGAAATAACAACATCCAAGCAATAACAACCATTAAGAATGATGCACAAAAATGAAGATTTTTTTTATGACCCACAACTGGCTTCATTCAAATTCTCCATCTGGGAGGGCAGCTTGTGACATTGTCAACACAAGAACATGGGCAATGCCAATGGTATTTTTCTGCCAGCCAGCTGGTTCCCTTCTCCCCGAGACTGAGTGCATATGTTCTGATGATCACACACTAGAACAGTTTTGCAAGTAAGGAGTTACACCAAACTCCCAAACGCAGGTCTTCTGGCTAGCAGCTAAACAAACTCCTGTCACACCTCCAGTCAGCTTTTCTTTTAAGACATTTCCTATCCCCCACCCCCATACATGCCATAGTGCCTAATTTATTCTCCTGAGCAGTTGCTCAAAGGAAAAAAGTTGGGGAAAAAAAAAAAATCACAGTTTCTAAAGCTGGGACAGACCCAGAACAACATTTCTATAGTCATTTTTCAGGGAAAACCAAAAACCCACACAGGGGAAATATTATGGCTAGTTTTCAAAGCAACCTTTATATGTTCTGTGATTTTTATATCTGTTTTTTTGAAGCAGGATCCAACTGGCTTCTATTTTTAAACTGCATATTCATTATGTCAGCAAATGTTATACTAAATATACATATTTTAAAATTCCATAGTCACATCTACAGAAGAAATGCACGTGTCTAACCCATGTTATTTTTAAAATGATGCAGGAGGCTTGATGTATTGGCAAGTGATTGCCTGCAAACCAAGACATAAGGAAGGACAGCATGTTACACCTCCTTGCAACCTGTTTTTCAAGCTTAATAATAAAAATAAAATAATATGATTAAAAAAAGTAAAATAATAATAAAATAGTGATAGAATAAATACAATGAAAATAAGCATAATAAAATGGAAAAATTGCACCTCAGAACAGAAATCAGTGCTGGGATTCTCATGGTGACAATATGGCTTCAAATTTAAGCTTAGTGGACAAGTGGCACATGTAACATTCTCTTTTCCTCATTGCAGAATCAGCCATTTGAAAAGGGTATTTTCAACCTCCATGCAGAAACACACACACACCCCACAGACACTGACAGTGTCTTTAGTTTACATCAGCTTCCTCAGGTTGTAAAGTCCACATTTACTGCTTTTTTAAACTATCCACTGGAGACACAGAGGCATAAGGAGCCTTGAATTAACAGCAACAACAAATCTGCTTTTCCAGCTCTTTGATAAATGACACAATCAATATCCCAACAACTGATCAGTAACCAACCTAATTCAAGCATTCAGCTTATAAAACATAGCTGTCATGGAAGACCTCCATTAGTGTCCTGCCCAATAAAAGCAATAATGCATTTCTAAACATATTCTCCTTCTGCCAAGCTGAGATGCAGTGCTCGGGTAGCTGTTTTGGGGAAAGGGAAGAATGGGCACCAACCCATTTCTGCTGTGGTCTCCAGACTCAAATGGAATTACAATTGAACGCAAAGACTACCCTATAAAAATTAATTCCTGTCTAAAATGAATTTGATTCAATCAAGACCTCATTATGCATTCTTCATAGGGCATGAGTCAAGACTATTTACCTCCTTCATACATCTGGATAATATTCAAAACTATACACTTAACTATAAAAAGCAGCCTCATACTTTTACTAGGTCAATCTGATGTTTGATTGGAAGCTTTTTAAAAAGAAGTAGCTTTAGTTAAAAAAAGAGAACTCACAGTACCGAACTTTCTTTGAAGGTGAGCTATCTTTCTTATATCCCAAAACTGCACAATAAATATAACATATACTTCATAATTCTTCCTTACAGCAGGATGCTGTCACATGTAAAAGGAAAGGAAAAATATGTTTTCCTTTAACATCTTCCAGAATTGCTAATGGATACTTTTCATATTTTCCTGGCAGAACTGACATCATGAGGCTTTTCCAAAGTGTCCTCCCAACAAAGTAAGAGTGTAATATTTGGGAAGTCATACATTTCTAAATCCATTTCTCAATCAATAAATGATGGTAGTAAATTACACAGAAAGTTATCAGAAAAATATTTAAGAGTCAATTAAATTACAAGACACCTGCATCCTCTTCCTCCCTCTGGAATTTTATGCAAATATAGCCAGAAACATGATTGTTTTTAAAATGTTCCAGTAATGCTCATTAAATAAGAAGCTTGAAATATCTCGGAATTCTATAATGAGATTTATTACAACCTTTTACACCCCAAATCTACTTACACATACTTTCATTTTAAAGAACTCTACAGGTATTTAAAGCTTTTTAAAATATTTGCTCAAGGGTTAAAATTAAAACTGGGGTGACTAGTAAAGGCAGACAGTATACATGTATATTATCTATGTAAAGATGAGAAAAGAGTGTGCATATGTGTGTGCATGCATGAACGAAAGAGGGAGCAAGGGAGATCATAAAACCAATCTTTTTCAAAATAAGAAGTGACTGGCAAACATCAATTTATATGATGTCTAGAAAACATAATAGTTAAAAATGTCTTTCTTTCCTTATTTTGTTACCTTAGTTAAATAGATTTTATCTTAATCAACTCAGAAAAAAATCTTCATCTGATCAGGAAAAGTAAAATATTTAATACCATGACGGTCAAGAGAGGGAAGGAAAAAAAAAAAGAAAAAAAAAAGAGCAAGACAAGTCCAGAGAAACATACTCAAAAAAAAAAAAAAAAAATTAAGTAAAAGCAAGAGTAAAACAAAATCCTAGTCACACTAAGATATTCAGGTCTCTGATTATAAAAACAAATGAAATCAGAATAATTTAAATTGCCTGTATCCCAGCAATTGCCTTGAAGAGATAGCAGATAGTCAGAACTACATCAATATATTAATCCTAAATTAACTTATTTTGGAATCATATTTTCTTTTGTTCTAATACTTGTTGAATCAAAATAAGAAGCAACTTTTAGCCTAGTCTCAACAAGAGCAGCAAGACCAGGAGATATCAACCAGAAACAATTTGTAAGTCCTCTCTCCAGGGGAGAATTAACTCTGCCAGGAGAAGCTCTCTGTGACCAAGACTTCAGCCATCATCTCTTATGTGCAAAACCACTGGGACTGGAACAACATTGGTCTAATAAATGCATTTGCTGCCTCACCTCTGTGTGCACCTCCAGCCTGCGGAGCACGACCAGCTGGATCCTGCCCCGGATGTTGCCCTCCATGGACATGGAGCGCCTGAGGGTTTCCATGGCCTCGTGGTTGGACTTGCCCAGGAGCGACTCCCCATTGACTGCAACCAGCTGATCGTTCACTCGCAAACGACCGTCCTGCAAGAGGAAAACAACCACAATTTCAAAAACCCCAAGAACCATTAAGCAGAGGTGCTACATATGGGAAAGCAAAATGCAGGCAATCAGACATTGCTCCTATAACTTAATAAATAAAAGACTGGACAGTGCCAGAAATAACTTTGTTTCCAGTAATTGGCAATTGTCTCCCTCTATTCACTACACTTTTGTAAAGAGTTCATACTGCAAACACAAACATAGACATTCATGCACAGACTGCTGTTTTTCTTGCATTTGCAGTTTATTTGTATCAGTTAAAACAATTAAATAATTAAGAAAAAACCCAAACCAAACACATAACACCAAAATAATATAAATCACAAAAAAACCCCAACCCATCCACCCCACCTCAAAAAAAGGGAAAAGAAGCTTTTTTGTTAGTTTAAAGGGCCCACACTATAACTATTAGTATCCACACTGCAACCACAAAGGAGTACTACAATGTATTTTTCATGCATTATTATCTGCTATTAAGATCTGGTAAGAAATAGCTCAAAAAATTTTGTCTTACAATCTGATTGGTGTGTATCTCCTCACAATTCTCATGCCATCACATGGGCCAGCATCCTCAGTACAGAATGGTCACTAAAACTTAAGCATCCTTACTAATTAATGCTATCCCTATTTTACAACATCCAAAACTGCTGCCAGTAACAAAATTAGGGTTGAGCCATATCAAGTAATCTATGGTTTGAAAAAGTAATTCAGCTTCATTTGCCAAGGTGACATTTGTGGGTATAACAAAATTGTGGACACTGCTGTTTTGTGATTTAGGAGTCCTACTGCTGTTGTCATTATGATCTGTGATTTATTTCTTTTCATAAAACAGCATGCCACGAATGTTTCTCTTTGACCAGAAAACAAGGTCTATTTAATTGAGACAGAGGAATTTCTTTCAAAGCTTGTCAAGTTCACAATTATCAGGCTGGCATCAGACCTCAAACAAGGAGGAGAAGGAGTAAGAAACCAAAGACATCTGATATAAGGTGGTGAAGAAACAATAACAAAGAAGATCATGCACAGAAATACAATGCTTGGTTGGGTCTGATTCACAGGCTCAGCACAAACTCTTCATAAGGCACTCATCCGAACTGTTTACATATTTCATGCATCTGAGCAATGCAAAACATATATACTGATTTCTAATTTTTTCTGTAACTAAGATGTTCAATTCACTATTCTGTTACTGCTGCCAAGTCTAAGTAATTTTTGAGTGAGTTACAGTAGCTGTGACACACCCAGCTTTATTGTTACTTTTGTTGGAACTGCATATCATCATTACTACAGCAGAGTACAGATAACCACAAAGCTGAAAAAGACCAGTAATCCAAAATAAACTGGGATGGACAAGAAGATGGAAAGAAATAACTAGGAGATGAGCCATTCAGAGAAGGAAAATTAAGAGAAATAAAACTTTTCTTGAGAGGGTGTGGGAATGGAGGATAGAAAACAGAGAGGCCATTTGGAAGATATACTGGAACCTCTCCCACCTCTCTGCTGAATATTTTATGCCAGCTTAGATGTACACACAGTCAAAGCCAGGAAGTTAGCCTCACCCTTTCTCTACATACAAATGATGCCATCACAAGAGCTAAAGTTTAGGGAGACAAGAGTTAAAATTGCTGAACCAAAAATTTTATTATTTGCACATGTTGTAATTCCTCTGAGTCCAACCAAAATTTGCTGAAATGAATGGAGTTATTCAGAGCAACAGGAGTTTGAGGAAAAAATATTTTATTTTTTGCAGATTTCTGTAAAACTTTGAAAATTTTACAGGTTCTCATGTCCTCCCCCTATGGTCCTACAGTTTTCTTGGATTACTGTTTTTCCTTTCTGGAAAAAAACCATCATGTATTAAATATCTGTTAAAGTTTCTTTCTAAAGTCTATACAAATACAATGTCAAATGCATCTTGTCACGCCTATATCAGTTAAGTATGTAAATGTCCTGAACACAGCAAGCATTTTTAAACTAACCACTGAACTTCACAAGGTTCTGTATTGGCCGAATTTTTAATTTTCCTTGTAGTACTTTTGTATGAGACTTTATTTATATTTTAATTACATTACTTCTTAAAAGGTTTCTTTTGATACATCCTCCCTTCTTGCCTCTCCGTTATGTGCAGCATTTAAATGAAAAATTCAACTTGAATTTGACACTTCAATTGTGATAGAAGAAATAAATGTGCATCATTCATAAATATTGATCAACCACGCTTGCTAAGTCACCTGCACAAGCCAGGCTGGAAGATTGCTGAATGCTGTTTTCACACAACAGGCAGAAGTTACTTCACAGAAAAACCTTTCGCCTTTTTAGAGACCAGGAAAAAAAAAAATCCCCACGTCGAAACAGTTTCCAAACACAGATTTTCACATCCCTTGTGTTATGGCCTGGTTTGGAAGCCTGAACCGCACAAAAATCTGCTTGGCTCAAAACAAGCTAAATGTTGTTTTAACACGTTTCTTCTTTCATCTCTGAGAGGTAGGTTTCTTTGTGGCTTGAGCAGGAAAACAACATTTGGCATTTCAGCAGAGCAGTTTTCAAATGCCATCTCTGGAACTGCGAGTGAGCTATTCTAATAGAAGCTGATGTTATTCTTCCCTCACTTACTAAAAAAAAGCTGGGTGTTTTATGGCGACTCACAGCAAGGGGCAGAATCTACCACCACATGACTGCCATATTCTTCACAGTCATTCACAGACTCCCACTATTTACAGTAGAGGAGAAAGATATAATGCCATGATCTTCAGGGACTTCTCTTTTTAATCAAGGCAAAAGAAGCTATTTCCCTTATCACACCGATGACATTTCTGTCAGAAATGCCCTAATGGCAATTACTGGAATTATCCAATTTCCCCATGCATTGCACACAACAGCAATGTTTATTGCAGCACTCAGAAGGACCAAGGACATTCAAGCTACACCATTTTCATTTGAACAAATGCACACATAGA
The DNA here is from genome assembly GCA_013400635.1 of Hypocryptadius cinnamomeus. Classification (NCBI taxonomy): domain Eukaryota; kingdom Metazoa; phylum Chordata; class Aves; order Passeriformes; family Zosteropidae; genus Hypocryptadius; species Hypocryptadius cinnamomeus. Next base: position 14,054 of record VYZP01037198.1, on the reverse strand, counting down.
AAATATTACATTATTTCTTGTAATGGCTCTGCTTCATTTCAGCTGCAGTGGATTGCAAGTACCTGATCCTCAGGAATGCATTTTAAGTGAAAAGCCAAGATGTCTTCAGGTGAACAAGGCTGAAATCCCCAAAGTTAGGGGGAATAACAATGCATTTAAACTCAGTCAAATGTTTGGTTTTTTCACATGAAAGGCTCTGCATAAGTAAAAACAGCAAGTATTCCAGTAACCTCTTTATCTTAGGGATGTTAAAAAATGGATACTTCCAAAATCACAAAAAAAGGTTAAGAAGGGACATAATGGTTCAATCAGCAAAAGCAACTGGTTTTATTCCTGCAGGATACAGTGTTAGAATACAAACCTGGAACTTCTAAGGCATTCCTATTTTGTTTGATTTTGTAGGCAGAGCATTAAAGAGGACTGAGTCTTACTGTAGCAGGTATGATGCTACATGCATTGACATCTTCTAAAACCTTTAGCTAGGACAAAAGAAAAATCATAAAAGATAGAATTAAATACTTAAGTTTTCCATTACGATTTTTAAAATGTCCCCTACTACACTTTGCAATGCCACTAACACATTAGAGCTAGATTAATGTGTCAATATATCAAAAAAATTAAAAATATCAGCTTTTCTTCAGACTTTGGATCAAGCCAATAACAAGTAATGGTAACCAAAAAAGATGGTCTGCATTTCACAGTCTTCTCTTCATTCTAAGAAACACATGGGTAAAAGAAATTTAATGTCTCAAAACCTTTATACAGCATTAGAAGGATTGAGCAATTACTTTATCAGTGAAACAAATGTGTTGAAATTCTGTGCATTACATTTCTTCTTCTGAGGAAAAGCAGTGACTATATAGACAAGAGGATAAAGTTCATACTTCTATTTGCATGATACACCAATTTAGAAAAAAAATTAAATTCTAAATGCAGAGGTGATAAATAGTGAAAGAATTCTCATGTCAGTGAGATTAAGATTTCTGCCTGTGACAGTTTCCCAAGAAAGCACTGTACACTAAAAAGCAAATGCACATGTCTTAATCCATAATAATCCATTTCAGAGAATACCAATGAATAGCATGGGAAAATGCTCTGGACAACTACCAGCTGGAAAGAAAGGCTTTTTATTTCAAAACTTGCTCCAAGAAGAGATTTAAAATAAGGACAATAGGACAACATCTTTAAATATTTATGCACAAATATGTGCACACTTTTAAACTTGATACAAGAAATTTTATTAATTGTTAATACCCACTGATTAGGTTATGTTCTATGTAAAGGTCATCAGACAGAAGAAAGCCAGCTGTTCTCCATGCATTACACAACAGTAGACTGTGAGTCGTAAAACACTGCCAAAATGACTGCATTCTGTGAGCACAAGACAGAGTCTCTGAACAGTTCTGGTTGAAGCCAGAGCCTCAGCTACTGTCTCATTTGCTCTGGAGCCTACATTCAGATCCATTACCACAACACAGGCCTAATTGCTGGAAGGGTTATAATGAGGTGGAATGGAGAACTGGTCACAGGACTACAGGCCATCACAAGACAAAATAATCTCCCAGTCATGGTGCCTGCTCACTCAGGGGTGAGCACGGAAGTCCTGCTTTAGTAGTCTGCAGACATCTCAAACCAAAATTAACTGCTCTGGAATGAGTCGCTGTAGGGGAATAGAGAGTTGCAAACATACAGAGAAAAGGTTGTCTTATGGGTCTGTGATGTGACAAGTCAGGCAGCCAGCCCACTAATATGAAATATGGCTCCACAGCTTGGCTATTGAAAACAAGGCGTTTATCCTTGGCAATGCACTGTCGCTGCAACTGTGTGGACACGGAGCTGGGAAAACAAAGAGGGCAGCCTCATTTCCACAGTAAAATAAGTCGTATTCTGCAGGAGACATGCACATGAATTGAGTTTATCCAGCCCTAATCTGGCCAAATGTGTGTTAACTCAGTTCTGGTGTAATCCAATCAGATGAAGACCCAAGCTTTGAAATAACTGTGAGACTAGGAAAGGTAAATAACAGAAGCAAGGAACTATTAAACATTCTTATGAAACCTAAAACCTTGATTATTGCTATTTACTAGCTGCTGTAAATAGATGATTGAATTTTTAATGCTGTGAATTGTCTTACTCAGCAGGCTGATGTCAGTAGAGCAATTTACATAACGCTGAATTAAAAGGTATTTTTACAGAAGAGAGAACTGCAAGGAATTGCTGAGATAAAAGACAAAAATTACATTATGGTTCTACAGGTGTTAAACATACTAGCTCTGAAAGATTAAGTTATTTGTTTCCAATTCATAGAAGTTACCTTTTCCAAGTTTTATTTGGGGCAAAAAAATGCAGTCAACAGATTTCCTAAAGATTAGACAATAACTCGATACTTTTTAAAAAAAAATATACAACAGTCCTTGTACAGTGCTTAGAAGGAACAGAACAACTAATAATACTGTCATTTACCAATTTAATATTACTAAGTCAGTCCACCTCAGGAACAACTGATAACTTCTGCACAATTGATGTCAAGCTCTGCCAAGACACATTTTTAATACAATGATAAAAATATTCTGAATAAATAAAGAAGAAAATTATACAGGCACAGTTGTAGGTATCAACTTCTCTGTCACTGAGCCAATCAAACTCTTCCTGTGGGCTGTGGAGAGGCGGGAGGCATCCTCTACTCATACCTATCCTTATCCTTCTTCCCCTTCCCCATCTCCTGCAGAATCCAAATGTTCCCTAAGGTTCGCACCAATTAATTTTCACTTTGGCAGACTTTGTTGCTTCGCACACAACCCCAGAAACCACGAGACAAAATGTTAGATTTGTAATTCACCCAAAGGAATGAGTGACAAAGATATTTGTACCTAGAACGCTTCTCAAGTGAGATTCAGCCCTCAACACAGAAATGACAGTATTCTAACACATTCAGCTCCTGATGTGCTTCTTCCATACCTTAAAAGCAGCACCTCCATGAATAACTGATTTGATGAAAATCCCAAGATCAGCTCCTGTCTCCCGGGATTTGTTGCCTTTCAAGCTCACACCAAGTCCAGCAGAGCCAGAATCATTCAGAGGAATCTCAAAGGTCAGCTGCTCTGTGGTTTCTGGAGAAAAAATGCTGCAGTTTGTCTCTCCTTTCTGTTGGAGAAAACAAGCATGAAAATAGGGGTGATAAATCAGCATGAGTGGTATCCACAGAATTGTACAATAAGAAATAGTCTTCTTTTCCAGAAAATAGCTTATAATCAACAGTGCATTTAGCTGACATTTTGTCACAAGATCTGGCTTAAAATGTTATTTTTAATGATACCTGGGAATATGCTTAAATAGAAGGTAAAATAGCTTAGTTCCACACGATATAAAACTAACATTGCAGCAGAATGTAGAAAAGACGTTTATACACAGCTGCATTGAAAAGGTAAGCCACAAAACTCTCAACATCTTTACATGCAGCTCACAAACTATAATGACAGTTATACTGTTAAATCTCATTCCCCTTTGAAAATTGAGTTTCATCCTTAAAAAATTATTCTTCCCTTAAACCTGTCTGCAGAGCAAAGCTGGTGTAACAAAAGCAAAGGTGAAAATTGAAAGCACAGTAACTTATTCTGCACTAACTCCCTTAGTACATACTTTGATTCCATAGAGGTTTGATTGCTCCTTTTTCTTTCTGGTATAGGTTAATCCCAAGATTTTCTCTAGATTAGAGAGCTGTTTACAAGACTGTCAAGTCAAGCATACACAGCTACAGAAGATCAGAAAGAACTTTCTTTTACTGTACACTGTATCTGCAGTTTTGTAGGGCTGTCTGCTCCTGGGGAGAGGGGAAGGGGGTGTGGTTGTCTTTTTAAAAGCAGGTTAGAATAATAAAATTAAATAAAATCAAAGTTTTACCTGAAATATTTAGCTTGGCACACCTCAAAAATAAAACAAGGACAAGGAGACTTATTACGGAATGAAGTGTGAAGTGTTCATGGAAAGTGTTAGTGCAGAATGTTATGCAACACATCCAATTTCATTCCATTTTTCCTTCTCCATGTAACTCTAAAACACTTCATAAGTTTTTGTTTCTTGTCATTTGGACATTTTCTATTCTTTGAAACAGTAGTATTAAAAAATTAATAGGAAAAAAACTATGAAAATGAAGCACACAGACAATTACAAGTTGAAAGATGACTGACTGCGGCTTCCAAGGGTATCAAATTCCTACATTAAATTATCAAGTAGAGGCCACATGCAAGGAGTGCAGTAGCTGGGCCACTCCTCCTCTTCCCCAGTGAGAGATCACTTCCAGGACCAAAGCTGCAGCACAGACAGTACCAATGCAATTGTCAGCAAAGGTGCCAGCAGTACAGATGTTTCCTCAGCAGATGGAGTACACCTATGCATTCAGCTACCATGCTGTCTGATCAACAAAAGTATGACCCGAAAACTAAGGGCAGAAATTAATATCCTGAAGAAACAGTAACACCTAAGTATACTTGCATTTATTTCATATACCTTTTCACTGATGAGGAACAACCACTGGGTAGAGAGGAATCACATCAGCCAGAAAACTATGAAAGTCAATCCCAATACATGGGATTAAATCCCATGTTTAAATTTTTCCTGGAATGTAACTACATGACATTAAAGTCAATAGTTTGCCTAACTTCCAAATATAAAAACGACATAGCACCAATATTGACAATTGTCTTGATACCAGCATTCATCTCCAGTACCAAAGTTACACATTTGTGCTTCTGTTTTTGTTCACCAGAAGTACAGAGTTTTCAGTTACACATCTGTCACTTTTATTTCTTAGCTTTGGATATGGACATCCTGAACATAAGCCCCCGAAACCTACAGATTTGTAACAACTGTGAGCAATACAGAATGATAACTTGTAAACACTCCTTCTCTGACTTGAAAAGAACCAGTATAAGGAAAAAAAATCCCTACTGGTCTTCTAACATAACTATTTTGCGTTTAACTTTCTCAAGGTGTTAGAGAAAAGATTTTCTGCCAAACCTTTTGTTTTTTTCAACTTGCACATATTCTTGTCAATTGATTCTGAACTCTTAGATCAGAACTCTACTCAACTGGCACATCCTGTCAAGAACTGGTTAGAAGCAATTCTTCTCAGGGTCTCAGACAAGTGATGACTCCTGCCCTTAGGACAGAACTTACTTTCCTGTTCCCCGAGGCAAGCAGTTCCTGTGTGTTTCTGCTCTCCTTCCACTTTAATCCATGACATCTGCACTAGACTTGCCCCTTTTCTATGTCAATACTGTGGTTGTGTCTTTGCCCATATCCTGAGAAAGGCAGTGAGCGGGCTGTTAGCACAGGACATAAAGCTCCCAATGCTCCTGCCTGTCTTAACTAGAGCAGTCACAGACTGCTTTATAGCACTACCTCAGTACAAACTAGGACTTCATATAAAGCTGAATTTGGTCAACCAACAGAGCTGTTTATTGTCCTCTATTTCCCAGCTTCCTCTAACATAATTATGCTGTGCTTGTTAAGTAATCTACCATATCACTCTATGCATGCCCAGATGCGTTCAGCAGGACTCCAGACAAGTACAGCAAACTTTTGTCAGTATTTATTTTTCTATGTTTTCCTTAGTACTTAAATCAGAATCTGTAACATTTGTCTACCACTTTCTTTGCTACAGTTTTCTATGAAATATATCACCTAATCATATCAAAACATCAGTACATTTAATGTAAGCTGCTTTTACCTATTACTGGAGAACTCTCTAATATTTTTTAAAGAAGTCCTTCACAAGTTTCTTGTTCAACATAGTCCAATCATCCCAAACATCGCTCCTTTTCATTATTTATATTCAGCTTTATGCAAAGATCCAGCAAAAGCTGATTTTAAAATAATGTTGAGCATTGTCTAATAGTACTATCAAAAATTTGCTACCCATGATAGAGGCTGTAAGTCAATTCAAAGATTTCACAGAGATGGTAAGAGGAAAGGAGATGCATATCTGCAAGTCAGTGATTAACTCACTGTAAGGAAAGTAAACTCTGTCTTCCTTAAAATGTTCCTCAGCTACTCATTGTACAGCATCTGATAGTAAATGCCTGGTAGTAAATCTACAACATCAAGACTACTTCGTGCAAATACAAAATTGAAAATTTTATTTGTTGGAGGATGTGAGAAGCAGCAGAAAGGAGGAAAACCAGAGGAGAAAAAAGACATGAACAAAACCTAGAAGCTTGATTTCATCCTATACTTCCTAAATATGTTCAAATAATTATCCTGATAATAATGCTCTTCCCAAGCAATACCTTTTCACTGATGACAAAAAGAGCTCCAGCCATCCTTAAGTTAACAGCTCATCAATTAACTGCTTCATTTGGGCAACTAATTTAATGAATGATGGCCTCTGTTCCTAGAATATGCAGGTATGAATATTAAATGCTGACAGTGACTCACAGAGCTGGATTCCTACTGCTTCTATTTCCCTGACTTTGCTAAAACATTACCCCAAGACATTAATACTTTACAATATAGCAACCACCATCAGCTGAATTATGGTCTGGTAAAGAAAACCCTCTCCAATGCACTAAACCTTGAATTCTATTAGAAACACTTCTTACCTCAAGACCATCCTAGAATCTGAACTCACTCAAACACAGAATGAATGAAATGGGCTGCAACACAAATATGTTTCTAGCCTGGAAAAAACATACAGCTTTATGTTCTAAATTACCCAGTCAGCAACCACATAATGTATTTTCCATAATAAATGTATCATACCCCAGCAGTTCAGGAATTAAATGACAGTATACCACTAAAGCTATTCCCTACAGTAGACATAGGAAAGTAACTCAATTGTAGCAGGAGAAACAAGAAATCTTCACATAAATCGAAGTCCAGATAGCTAAGTGGTGATCCCTCAGGATGGTTAGAGCTTTGAGATGGCCTGGCCTACAGACTCTGGGACTTTCACACAGTCCCCGAGTGGGTAAGGTTGGAAGGGAGAACAGTGGGTCATCAGGCCCAATGCCCCTGCACAAGCAGGGTCATCCTGGAGCACATAGCACAGGACTGTGTCCAGGTGGTTCTTTCCAGTGAGGGAGGCTCTACAACCTTGAGTTCCCTCAGCCCTTCCTCGTAATAGAGATGCTCCAGGTCCTTGATCATCTTTGTTGCCATCCTCTGGACTGGCTCCAGGAGCTCTGTGTCTCTCTTGTGCTGAGGAGCCCAGAACTGCACACAGCACTCCAGATGTGCCTCACCAGGGCTGAGCAGCGGGGCAGGATCACCTCCCTCTACCTGCTGGCAATGCTCTTCCTAATGCACCCCAGGATCCCATTGGCCTTCTTGGCTACAGGACCTCACTGATGGCTCAGGAACAGCTCATTGTCCACCAGGACCCCCAGGTCCTTTCCCACAGAGCTGCTCCAGCAGGCAATCCCCAGCCTGTGCTGGTGTGTGGGGCTGTTCTTCCCCAGATGTGGGACCCTGCACTCACCTTCGTTGAATTTCAGAAGGCTCCTCCCTGCCCATCTCTCCACCCTGTCAGGGTCCTTCTGAAGGGCTGCAGAGCTCAGGGAGATCAGCCACTTCTCCCAGCAAACCTGCTGAGGAGGCATCTACCCCTTCACCCAAGTCACTGATGAATAATGGGCCCAGTATTGAAACTTGGGGGACACCAAGGCATCCAATGAGACCCTGTGCCACTGTTCAGCCAGTTCTCAACACACCTCACTGTCCCCTCACCCTTCCTGAGCTGGCCTGTGAGGATGTGGTGAGAGACAGTGCTGACAGCCTTGCTGAAGTCGAGGCAGACAATGTCCCTCATCCATCCAGGTACTTGTTTCATTGTAAAAAGCAATCAGGCTAGTCATGTGTGATTTACCATTAGTGAATCCATGCTGGCTACTCCTGATTACCTTCTTGTCATCCATGTAAACAGAGTTCCCTGAATCCTCCTTCTTGCCCTTTCTGAAGACTGGGGTGATATTTGTTTTCTTCCAGTCCTTAGGCACCACTCCTGACCACCACAACCTTTCAAAGATGATTGTGAATGGTCTCCACAGCTCTCTCAGCACTCGTGGATGCATTGCATAAGGGTCTAATGGACTTTTGGATGTCAGGTTTGCCTAGGTATTCTCTAATCCAATTCTTCTTGACCAAGGGAAATTCTTTCCAACGTTCCTTTACTCTTGTCTCCCAGGTCAGCGAATCCCAAGGGCTGGCCTTGCTAATGAAGACTGATGCAAAAAAGGTGTTTGGCAAATCTGCCTTCTCTGCATCCTCTGTTACCAGGCTCCCTGTTATGTTTAGTAATGCCCCCACATTATCCTTGGTTTTCCTTTTGTTATGGATGTATTTGAAGAAACCCTTCTTGTTGTCCTTGAAATCCTTGGCCAGATTTAATTCCAGATGGGCTGTGGCCTTCCTTATCTTGTTTTTACTTACTCTGACAATCCCTCAATATTCACTCCAAGTGATCTGACCCTGTTTCCATCTCCTGTGTATTTCCTGCTTACGCTTGAGTAATGACAGGAGTTCTCTATTCATCCATGCAGGTCTCTTGTTCCCTTTGCCCAATTTCTTGCTCATTTCTTTCCTTGAGACAGGAACACTCTAAAGTATTAATAAAATTCACTCAGCAGAGACACAGGTTGAAGTTAAAAACAAAACAAACACCCACAACCAAAAAACTCCAACACAAAACTGAAAAACAACCCAACACTTCAAGAGTCAGTCTCCACTGTTTATTTTGTCCTTGCTGGGCAGGTCCTTCCTTCAGCTTTGCTAAATCTTAGCTGTCAGCTTTCAATAGCTTCTACAGCTGCAACAAGCTCTGAACAGTCCCCTCCTGATAAGCACATCTCTGCAGCCTAGTGATGTTTGTTCTCTAATATTTATAGTATCTGCCAGCCACAGCTCCTGCTCAAAGCTCCCTCCTGGTTGCACCATCCGGCATGCTAGGCAGCTCCCCACCTCTCTCAATTGCTTGTGGAAGACAAACATCTCCTCTCTCTTTCCTGAACCAGAAGACAACAGACAGAAGTTGCCTAAGAGGAGATCTTTTCACTTGCTGTCCAGATTTGGTGGTTAAACAGAACAGAGCAAACAACCAAACAGGTACTATCCCTCTCAAGGGAAATCCGGACAGGAATGTTTTAATCTACCGATATACCTGCATGCAACTTCAGTAAAATCAATTCTGACATTTACCAAATCACCAGAAACCAGACAGAAAAGTTCAGAGTAGAGTTTATATGAAGGTGAGAGAACAAAGAGTTTGCTAGATATGAAAGCAGAAAGCCCTAATAACACAGTACTAAATAATATTCAGCAATGCAGACTGAAACCCTGTATCTAAGGGTCTCACAATACATTTAATTAATCTTCTGCCAATGATTTTAATTTTTAGAAGCACATCTATACCTCAGATAGCTGATTTCTTAATTAAAATATTATAATAAAGGATTATTAAAAATAATCTAAAATTTTACTGGTCTCACCAATAAATTCTCAGTATTTTAAAGACCACAGAGAATATACTTTTAGCCTTCTCTTACTCCCACAATACACAACTGCTAAGTCACCAGAGCAGTGACTCTGTTCACAATCAGAACTATAACCTTTGAGAAAAGTACTGTGCATTTTATTCTTCCACTTTCTACTTAGTCCACGGTTATATCTACACAATACTGTGTCAGTCCTCTGTCTGCCATGGGACACCACTTTCAATGAGTCCTTTTATTTAATCTTACAATATCTGTTCTCATTGACCACAGCACTTTTAATCTGTGAATTTGTGATAACCTAATGCTAATCTCTCATTGGAAAGGTTGCCTTATATATCCTTATTGTGTTTTTTGCCAAAAGAGAAGCTTACAAAAAAATTAGCTCTCACTCAAGCAGGAAGGAAATAGCATTTGTTTGACACAACAAGAGACCTTTCAGTACCTGTCTGGTGCCCTTGACCAACACACTAATATGGCCTCTCAATATGCTGACTGCCCCTTGCCTGGCTGCTCATTTCTGATAAGAGATGTCAACTCCCTGGGGTGCCATTCAGAGCTGACAGCAAAAGGCAAAAGACCCAGGAGGGTTATTTTCAAAGGTTTATAAAGGAAATAAGACATTTGCATCCTTTTACAATGACTTTCTGATAAAAATATTTACATTGTGGCACCACATAACTATTATAGGCAGAAAAGCTTGAAAAGAAGATACTCCCTATTTGCATCATCCTCCACGTTCTTTCCAAGCACTTAGCCACAATCAAGAAATACTTTGCTGACAGGTCAGTCACTCAGTCACTACAAAATCTGCACTGTATTTTGCAATAGACATATTGTAATACTCTTAAAAGTAATACTCAAAGGTAATACACTGTTGTAATCTTGTCACAATCTAGTAAATAACTGAAATCATTGCTGCATGTATTCATCTTTAGCATTTCTGACATTTATATTGCCTTCTTTAAAATTATCTGTACTCCATACTACAATAAAAACTAAATGGCCACTAATGGCACACCCTGCTAAGACAAGAAAGGCAGTAGCAAATCCATGGAGATATATGATAGTGTGCTTGGATAATTTTAACGTTAACACAGTACACTACAAATTTGTGTCACGTTAGATAGAATGTGTCTGGTTTGAATTATGTAGACTCTCTGGAATTATAGCTTCAAAAACTGACAAAACTAGACTCAGCTCTTCATCCAAGGCAGATACAGCGCATTTCAGAAATGGAGATTGCTCAGTTTGCTTGACTTGCCTATTGAAGAACCCACCAAGGAAATGGTTGGCCCTTGCAAAAGTTTTGTATTTGTTATTTGGTGTGCACTGCTCCTCAACATTAAAAAAATGCAGTTTCACTTAACCTTTTAAGCTACATAACTGTAGGAAACAGAGGGAGAAAAAGTAACTAGTTCAGTCCTCAGTCAAGGTCAGCCTCACTGTGAAAACACCCATTTTCAGCCCACAGGTGGGGTAAGCCACGTGCTTAAGCACTCTACGGAGCTGGAGCCTTATGCAGTCAATACACCTTGGCACCTAGAGCCTAAAATCTTATCACACATGAAGATGGAAGGCTGTGGGGTATTTTCAGGGTGAATTTAAGGGTGCTGCTACCGAGTCATCTCAGAATTCATTCCAGACACAGGTCACAACATGGTGACACACAAACCCAACTCTTTACTCATTTTAGTGCTTACTGTTTTAAAGGTATGGTAAACAAAGCAATAAGCAGGGTATAATTCTTTTATGTCTACTTCAAACACCACATGCGTATGTTTTACATTAAGTCAGCCTAGGAAAACTTTTTTCTAAGTTCTTTATGTGTTCTAAGACAAAGATTTTTAAATGTTCATATGGTATATGGAATAGAACTGGTGACCCTTGTAAATGGCAAGGCACTACATTTGTTAGCAGGATTTAAAAATTGCCCAAATACTCCGGTTTTATTAAATGCAAATGTTGTAGTCCTGGGTAAAGACATCTAAACATATGAAGACTCAATTTCTGTTAAGACCAGATTTTATATGCCTCTATTCTGATGTATATATACTTATGATTTCATACATTAAAGTGGGCTTCCAAATAATTTTGGGCAACCTCAGAGCTAAGACTTGTATCATCAAGTAAGCAGTTTTCATTTCCCAGTGTTCTGAGGCAGGGTTCCTAAATCTAGGAATTTTGGGCAGTAATCCCATAACACATCTTACGAATATATTTTCTCATAGTGCAAGTAACATTATGCTTATTTCTCCTTAGTTGCATCCTCTCTAACTTATTCTTTACCAGCAGGCAGAGAACCATCAGAGGTTTTTGCAGGCAATGAAGGTTATGACCAGGTCTTTCAGACCATCCTTTTAAGGTTCCTCATATTTGCTGGAATATAGGAACACTGGGCTTTGAAAGGCAAATAATTGCTGCATCATAACACTCTGATGGGCCTGACAGAGAAAGCAACAGTAGACCAGATGCAATAAGGCTCTGTGGCCTCAAAAAGGCTGACAACTGCTATCACATAGAAAAATCACATTTGCTGTGCAGGTACCTTTATGGCACTTCACTGCATATGAGAGCTCAAAAAACAACCACTTTTTAAAAGTACACGGATTACCAAGCAATTTATTCCCCTTCAGTAAATTAGGGAGTCACACACAAACCCTGGATAAAGAGATACTTTTCAATGTGACAGGAAAAATTGTCACATTCCTTCTTAACACTGATCTCTTACTGACTTTTGTAAAGAGCACAACTAATCAACAAACCTCAAAGGACGATTTCCAGTACTCTAAGACATAATGAAATGGCAATCATCTTCTGAAATACATAATGAAACTGAAAACCTTTGAAGGGCTGCAGTACACAATGTTTTGTCTTTAAAAATATATGTTCGTGTAGACACAACCTACACTTGCTTCTCAACTATTCCAGATGAAGAGAATAGGTCCAAAATGAAACTTCTTTAAAACCCCCAGGGTATTAAAAAATCTACATAGTTTATAAACGAAGAAAGGTGCCATGTGCATTCACAATATCCTTGTCTTCATTACACAGAACACCATCTTGTGTATGCTAATAAAATTCAACATATACTTCTTTTTTTTCCTATTCAATTCATCTCCCTTAGAACAGAGGTAACACAATAAAAAAATAGTACTTGCTGGAATCACTTTCTGACTGAAATTATTTGTCCATTTCTGGATAACTGAGCACTAGAATCATGCTTTTGAACTACAAAAACAGGTGCAAAAATGGTTAAATCTAGGCTGTAATTTCACCTATTATTTCCTGCACATAAAAAGGCAAGCAACAATTAAAAGGAAGTAATAGAAATTAAGCTTCGAATATTAAAACAAATACGCCAACTGGTTTTCCTTCAGGCATATAAGTTCAAGGCAGTGGAAGAAATTAACTGGGGGAAGACTAAAACATAAAAGTTAATCATAGGGTAAGTAGAAAAAACCACTTAATTGAACTTGCCACTCATCCTGCTTCCTTCCATCTTCCAATACACGTGTAAAAAAAGACTTAAAGACCAATACCAAGTTTAGCACATTGTTGTACATTTAGCTATTGTTATAAAAATTATGGTTTGTTCCCTTTGATCCCCCATTCTTCAGGCATCAGTTAATATGCCAAGAAACCACAGAAATAGCAATTACAGTTGCAACTGTAAGTCAAAGAGATTTTTAAAACAAAAAATAAAGGGTATGCAAAAATTCCAATGTATGTGCTCTAACATACAGAAGAATGCATGCAAATATTTTTGGTGCTATACTATTTCTGGAAATTGCAAAACAGTCACATTTCTCTGCTGGTGTGCATCATACAGAATAAAGAATTGCAAAAGATCATAGCACAGAATGTGTTGCACCAGAGCTGTTCTCATTCAAGCAGTATTCGCTTTTTTACCAGTGCAGGAATAAAGAAAGAGAAGGGGGAGTAAATAATTTTTGCATCATTATTAAAAGAAATGGCACTTTCAGAGCATACATTTTCTCTAGAGAAAAAACATGATGCAACAGACACATGTGATTAAAATACTCTATTTCCAAAACACAATAGAATGATAGCCACAGTTTGATGTGCATTCCATTCACTTTGAGAGGAGCTGGAAAATCTAAACCTATTCAGTTCAACCAGTTTCTTTCTGTAATATTCACCATCCTCTAGAAAAGAGTGTTACACAGTTTAAAACCCGAATGCACCTTAAAGAACACACTA